>QYTT01083499.1:26684-52428 GCA_006980735.1 Dasypogon diadema
AAATAATAATTTCCGGATATTTCTTAGGATAAACGAGTAAGGAGTTATTAACAACCATTTGTAAGATAAGGGAAAGATAAAAATTCATTTAATGAACACATACATTTGCATCTTCGAGAATTTAGGCACAAATACAAGGCCATCAATGCGAAGGCAGAACATCAACGGCCCCAAGATAGATTCTTGGGGCACAGCTCAAAACAATCCCTAAAAACTGCAGCTAAGGCTTTCAAACTCTAGAGCTTGTTTCTTATCAATCAAGTATAAAAGAATTAGGTTCGCAGCAGCACTAGAAGATTTGAACTTTGAAACAATATCATAATTTACCGAATCGAATGTCTTTAAAATGTCAAACAGATAGAAAAGAGAAGCATCTTCTTAAAATCCGATGGACCTGCTTAGGAAAGTCTGGACGTTATCAGCATATAAATGAATGGAGACATGTTTAACTACTTCTAAAAGGTCGTTTATATAAAGACTGAATACGAAAGGCCCAAGAATAGATCCGTGGGGCACTCCACATTTAACTATACGAAAATCTGATAACACATTGCTCACTCTAACTACTTGTTACCTGCAAGATAAAAAGCTTTCTAGGATTTTGCAAATCACAGGAAGGATACTTATGGCTCTATAGTCAGAGATATCGCAAGCTACAGAATTCCTTTTAACAGGGATAACTTTACCAACCTTTCAACTAAATGGAAAACCAATATTTAATACTAGTGATTCAAGTTTTGTACTGATATTGTTTTCTAGATAAAATGCGTTCCTAATAAGCCGCTGCATCTTAAACGAAAACAGCTTAAATGCACTTTTCAGGAATATTATTTCTATTAAATCTCTTCTCAGATACACCTCCACTTCCAACTCAAGGCAAACATCTCCAAGATCATAAAACATTAAGAATTTCAGTTTCTATGCTGCTGCAAACACCCATAAAATGAGTTGTATCCATGTAATAAATCGTACTCAACATTCCGCTGTCTATTGTGTCGTTGACAAATAAACATCCAAACAAACATTTCATATTGTCCGTCAAATAAATGGACATCCGTCTTAACGTCGACATTCCCACTGAAGCCTGGAACAAACAACAGAGACAACACAGCGGCATTGTCCAGCTATATTTGCTTCGACATTTCTATTCTGTCCCCAAAACTGAAAAATTCCATGTCCAAATAGTTCATTGTAGTGAGGATTGACAATATATTACTTGCCCTGATGAAGACACATTGCCCAAATGGATAATGAGTCGTGATTCATTCGGTGGATGACTCATGAAATTGTTTAATACTTTTCCAGGATTTCAGACTCAGATTCGTCGTGTAGTGACTTTTCGTACTAAGAAAAGTGGTTGACACGATTAAAACTAAAAGTATTTTGTGACACGTACCACAAAAATTAATCATGCTTTGTTTTTAATAGATTTTACAGGGTATTCTCCATAGTTTCCCACGCGTTTTTATCACATACATCCTCGTGTACGTGAAGTAATTAATCTCATGTCGGCTGCTTTGGGGATACATAGAATTCCCACAGTCACAACAGGTGTGAAAAGACGTCTTAAGAAGTACGTTAGATGAAAATATTTACTTGAAAGGTATTGCACTAAGTCCATCCGTTGACAACAAATGAACCAACCTAAAAATGAAGACACCATCATGCTCACTTCTGTTGATGAATAGAAAAAAAATTGTATTAAGACGAGAAAAGTCTTACGTGAAGATGACAACATAACACAAGATAATTAATCTTCATGAAATCTTAATGTCAAACAAAACGAACACAAATCCGTTCAGGTTGCCTTTTAAGACGAGAATTCTGTTCAGAATTGACGTAATCGTTTTGTAATTAGAAACAATTGTTGGATAAACAGAGCCGGATGTTGAACACGAGAGCTTAATGGTAAACTAGTGCTGCACGCCGCAGTTGTGTAAGCACACATACCTTGAAAATTTTCACTTTTTTCCATTTTAAAAAACTTAAAGAAAAGCTTAAAAGTCGACACAAAAAATCCTAATACCCAGATATCAAAAAAAAAAATGGGGGATTTTGTAACCCAGAAACCACAATTCGAGTATTTACAACTACTCGATTATTTTACATCTCGAATCCTTTACTGCACGAATTAGCGAGTATTGGAATTTCCGAATACTCGAACCCTTTCCTTTTTGAGTTTTCAACGTTTTATGCAAAGTATAAGTTGCGGCAAAGTCCAAGAACATTCAGAGTATCGAGTCTGAACGAAGTTTTCTAGACTGAGTCAACAAATTTTGTAATTTAAACACTTGCTATCTTTGATTTGTTTTAACCAGTTGTGCAACATGAGGCCAAGCATTTTCGTGCGGCAAAATCACTTTGTCGTATCTCGCCTCGTATTGCGGTAGCGATCTCCTGTGATGGTTTCACCCAATTGCAACAGTTCATAATATACTACGCCGAGCTGGTCCAACCAAATAAACAGCATGAGTTTCGAGGATGTTTGGCTTGGCCGTCGAGGTTGATGCATAGCCGCGATGCCCCTACGATTTTTTAGCTTGAGATTATCGTACTGAATCCACTTCTCGTCGCCAGTTACAATACGATGCGAAAAACCATTCCTTTTTTGCCGTTGGAGCAGCAAAGACTCCGTCTTGGTTTCCTGGAGTTTCTCATAATAATAAATCTTGTTGTTGTCAAAATTATAACAGCAATGATTACAACATTCAAGAAAGACAATCATCAAGTATGCTTTAAGCTAAACTCAAAAAATGAGAATTCACCTGAATAGAAGGACCGTGACCCTCTAATTTTTAAATACCGATTAAATATTAGCTATGTGAGAAAAAAATGAAGCAATTTAAATAGCTAAGTGGAATACATTAAAGAAACGAAAGGAAATGTGGAGGAAGAGAAACTTGGGAATTATTTTAACCTGACAAATGTTGGAATGTTATAGGAAAAAAGTTTTTCCGATGCTATAGAAATATAAAACGGAAATTGAAAAAACATATCTGATAGCTTTGCAAGACAAGAACAAAAATAGTAATCGTTCAAATATTTTGATATGCTTTTAAAACGAATCAGTGGTGTCTCCCAGGAAATTCAAAACTGTACCACACAGAACCTTTGTTTCTTAAAAGCCTCTGCTAGGATCCTACCTCCTTTCTCGGAGCGCGTCTACCAACTAATCCCTGGAGATCTGATTTGATACATTATTTAAAAAGAGATGTATATTGGCAAAAGCTTAATAAACAATTATTATATAAGATCTTGCATATAGCAAAAACCTGGATTTGAGGGAACAATCAAGAACGCTCTAGAAACAGCGGAAAGGTAGTAGTCCACTAAATTCTCGTAGCTGATAAGAACTGTACCCACAAAAGTAGAGTTATTTTACTTTTGGGAATTAAATCCACACCAAGCCTTTTAAAGTCTTAGAAGAACGAGAACTAGAAGAAAAAATCCTACAGAGGACGCAAAATATCGGATAGCAAGCGCAAACTTACAAAAACCTCGCAATCTCTTTAATTTCTCAAAGATCGCATTTAATTCTATTTTTATGAAGCAGCAAATTAACAGCATCCCAGAGATAAAAATCATTCAACTGAATCCACCCACTCTCTACGATTGAGTTAAGGGTCAAGTGGTAAATATTTTGACCTCAGACTGATTCCAACTTCTGGGCTCGTATATATGTCTCAATTGGACAAGAGTTTCCTGCACTTTATGAGATCTCCTTAAGTCATCCCGGCCAGCACGGCAGCACTTCCAAATCAAAAGTGCTCTCTTGTCCCTTTAATTTAATTTCAGTTGTGGGCCAGTTGATGTTCAACTATCTGTGTGTGGGCTGTAGACTTCCTCTGCACTTCACCAATTCAGTTTAGTACTTTACGTTTGCCGGGAGGACAGTGGCAATAGTGCTTGATTTTGAGGAAATCCCGAATTAGGTACGACAAAGCGGACAGAAATTGAACATACAAAAGAAAAGGAATGGATCCCAAGTAGTCCAGAGAGTCAACCGTCAATTCAATTTAATTAGGCTCAGTCAAACGGAATCAATGAGATCCATGGCGTATTGAATTGAATTCCCCCCACCCGACAGACGTGATTGACTTGTTTTCTGCACGCCGGGCATTTTATTTACGATCATGGGATTTTCACACAGTCCAACAGGGAGTTGGGTTATTAACAGATTTTTGAGTTTTCAAGTGATATTCAGCTTCTCGGCAATTGAAAGAATTGTGTGGCGACATATGCACCACTGGAATGAAGTTAAGAGGGCGGGAATTAATAAGAAATTTAACGGAAGTCCCAAGATGCTTCTTAGATTCCCTAAAGGCAAGGAAAGTTTTAATAGAAGTCCCGCTGATTTCAATGAATCAAGAGATACTTGTCTCGCTGTTCGGATCTAGATTCACACGCCAGTCTACACCACCTGGAACTCTTCAGAATCTCAGTATTGTCCATCGTACGATTGCCGAATTAATAAGATACTCCAGGTAGTGGAGTAGCAATCATATTCTCTATTCGTCATGTCTTTTAAGTACCGACTTTATACCCGTCCATGTGTCAGAATCCTCATCCCTCACGCCTGCTGAACTGTTGCCATACTGGCTGAAGCGATTAGTCAGTCCCATAAAGGCTTGTCCTTTCAACAAACTGGCCGATGCGCTGACGGTTCAATTGTTTACTTTAATATTCTTAATCCGATTTTTTTATTCGCATTTTACTTAGCACCTCGCGGACTTACTGCCCGATATAAACCTCTTACGAGCACCTAAGTTGGGTCGGATTTTGGACAGCGGACGAAATGGCAAAGATGCCGGCCTTAATTTATCCACACTTGCGCAAAAGGTTTACTTTATCTTGTTTTGACGCCTTTTAGACTGACATTTTGCAACTCGACAGATTTCAGATGTTTTTCACATCCCAGTGATAATGATGGATACTTTTTTGTTGGAGAATTAAAATCTCCAGAAGAAATCTTAATAGAAATGAGATTTTAGGAAGTGTTTTACTTTTATAGGGTTGGTATAATCTCGGACGTAAGCTGGGATTAAGGTTGGCATCACCTGGTGATTTCTGGAGAAGATAGTCTAATATGCTATTCGCGCGGGTCATCTTATTTCTAGGGTAAAATAAAGACACCAAGTGACGCAAGCAGAAAATCCAAAATTCGAAATTTTTTACCAAGCTTTGACCTTCTGGTTGCCAAAAATTGGATACTGTTCGCGAAAGTACAAATTGGTAGAAAAATGCTAGACTAGACAAACTGCTGCTACACGTAAAATTCAAAAACGTTCAGGCAATTTCCCATGAAGCCCAAACAGTCACTCGCCAGGTACTAAACATAAGTACATCATCGTGCTGTGTTCGCTCTCAAAAAACGTCCTTTTAAACCCTCAAAAAATATTTTAAATAGCATTTTCGGTACCCTACCGGGCGTTGTCTTAAGTACCCTTAAAAATTTCTCAAAATTATCGTGAGATTTCCTTTCAATTATCACAGAATCAAGAAAATCTTTCAAAACACTTTCCTTCCAGCCTTTTGACTTTTCAAAAACACAAGTCGGTCCTAACAATATAATAAACGAAAAGCATCCATGCTATGGGGGAGCTGCTGTACATCCAAGCGGATGCAAATGTTGGACAAATCTCAAAAAAATATTGTGGCTCGTGTTCAATTACGATAATTTGCGACGACAGAACTAAACTAAACCGCACGTCAAAGCAACGCCAGACAAAAGGGCTACGATAGTTAGTCAGCAGGTTCTTTTGCTCTCTTCTAGTTAAGTGCACGTGTCCGGACACTAGTGAGCACTTGATAAACCGCAGAAAAACCTATGTGAGCCCCATACAATCATTAATCAAACGCCCGCGCACGCACTTGATATTGTTTTACCGTGCGTACGTGATTTATCTGGGGATAGCCGAGTAAAGAGGAAACGTGCGCCCGCGCATCTTCAAATCGCCACTTATCCACTTCCCTTGATGGGGTGCTTTTTTGCTACCGATCCTTCCTGTAAAGTGTTACACAGTTCGAGGTGGTCGTTATTGCTTCATTGCAACGTGCAATTTGGGAGCACACTCCACCGGATCCGGCAATTTACTCAGCCTTTGATCAATTTACGGCATATCTGAGAGGGACGTCTTTCTTCGTCCACGATGGCATTTCCAGTTCCTTAGAGGGAAAATTCTCTTCCCAAACAGAATTAATTAAAAGTTGCCCAAGATACGCCTGACATACTCTCCTTCACACATCTGCCTGAAGAACAATAGTTTTAAGGTGTTGAACAAAGAGGAGCGCCACCTTCTCACCGATGTGCTGTAGTTACCGTAGTGCAGAGAAAACAAGAGGAAAAGTGCAACGATCATGCAAGCAACAAAAGAAGAAGCTCGTCATGAAAGATAATTCACACCTGCAAAGTGTCAGTTATTCTGCTGCCAACCCTTGTACTCCCTATGCAACTATTGATCGCCTCAATTACACCTGCCGACCAATCTTTTGTGAGCGTTGTCGGTGTTTTGATCTTAATTTCAGGCCAACATCAGCACTGATCGTCCGACTTGTAATTAGGACTACTGGAATGCGCATATAATGATCGTGTATTGCCCATGTCAAATTACGACGATCGTCACAGATTCTAAAGCTATCTGGGTGCATTAGAACTTGTTAAGAGATCACTTGATGTGGATGAAAAGGTGTGAAAATGTTCACATCATTGGCACTGAATGGAGGTGGAGAAAGTTGATCTTGGCTTAGTTGGATCCTGTACCACCGGATCAAAATTACTTCGAGATCGTTTCGAAAGTAGTCCTTCTAATGCGACATTAATATATTTTACTATCTAACAAGAGCAATCACTCATATACCACCCTAATCTAAGTAACCCAAAATATGTGATCTAGAACTGGAAATGTTCCAAATGTTGCCGAAGAATTACAAAGGCAAACAAACAAAATGTATCCAGTTACGATCTGATAATGCTAAAAGCAAGCACAACGAACGTAATACCACCGAAAAACATTTGCAACAATACAACAAGCTCACGTAACGTTTTCCTCACTTCCCAGGATAACGACAACAAACAACCCCCTGAGACACTTATTCATAGCATAACAAGCGGGTCCCAGTGTAACTCTGTAAATGGACTACCCGACTGCTACCAAGGATCAAAGGTATGGGGAAATGTGATACATTTCTCGTCCGATTTGCCTTTTGTTCTACACAACGCTACATTCCTGGTGAGTAATTTTATTTTCATGTCAATTGGTTGATCCTGACGATAATCCTCGATAAATCAAGATCCAAGCTGAAAATCCTACCAACAATAGCACGGAGTATCGGGTTACCAAACCAAATTTCTGCCTAATTTAAATTTTACATCAGATTACGTTATATGCCCTTTGGTTGGATTCAAATTAGCCAGAAGTAAGTTGGATTGTCCTTGGATGGATGATTTAAGGATAAAATTTGAGTGCTGACGATGTTCAATTGTTGGTTTGGTGAGGGATAAGCTGGGCCACTGCAAAGGAATTTTTAGTTATAGAATAGATTTCGCCTAATTACAAGGAAGAATTGTGAAAAGGTTTGCAGTATTTAAGAAAAGTACGGTCAGGATTACGTTTATGATACTAACACGAAGGACAAGGCCTTGCACCCTCCAACCCAAAATCAATTCTTAGTTTCATATATTTTAAAGTAATTTGTCTCGTTAATTCAGTCCTCCTTTTTGAGAAGGTTTCGCGTACAGATATCTAAAGAATATCCCAGTATAAAATTAATGAACACGATAATGAAGAATTTTATCGAAAAATAAGAGTAGTCGCTAGCATCAATGACATGGTAATGCAAGAGGTAAGGTAATATTAATGACAGGGTAATGCAAAGGGTATTGTACCAGAGAAATTTGCTTAAATTTTCTTATTTGTGTTTTCTTACTCCCATGAAGTAACTCATCTGTCACAATTGAAATACGTATATTTCATGCTCTACCCAAATAATACACATTAAATTTCCAAATTGATAAAGGGTTACAGAACAGCGTTGGTAGCCTGAGTTCTAAATTTAAATCTCGTCAACCTCTAGCAATAGTCAAGATTTTTCTTCTAAGCACAAGTTAATCATTAAAAGCCATTGGATGTCACAACAATTTAGATGTAATCATGAGGTATCTTCTTTTGTACCACAATATCTGTACCTAAGTATTAAGGGTTGAGACAATTCTATTGACCGAGATGCAACACAGTAAAAATTTCACGGCAAAACTTATGGTTCATTTGCAACATTTGTCAGGTTAAAACGATTCGCCAATCCTCTCTTCCCTAATATTTGCCTCCACCTCAGACGGTTGTCCCCTGAGCTTAGACAATACCTTAAAAAAATCCCCCGAGGTAGAAAAAATACAGAAATGTAATATATTGTCAGCCGTCCAACCATTAATGAAGCCAAGGAGCTGGTGTCCCAATGGCAGAAACAATAGAACATAATGGCGATAATTAATAAAAAATAACATATTTTCTTTTAAAAAACGAGTTCTTATTTATAGTCAACGCCAACAGGCTATCTCTATACACTGAAAAGGTTAGCATGCCAGGAAAACGTCCATCAACTGAATGTAACGAGTCATCCTAACCAATGAAACTTTCTTGCGCAATAAACTACGAAACCTTACGATGTTACTATCAATTTTCCAACCAACAGTGATTTACCAATTTCCACATATCCCTCGACATATGATAAACCACCAGAGAAATTAAGTTGGACTGGAACTCACTGAAGCGGTGATATTTGAACCCAGTCACGAAACAAGATCTTACTCATCTCGGGAGCCTCATAATTTTGATATTCCGCAGGGGTTAACTATGGCCAACTCTAATTGATCTTTAGCCCAAGTCAAGTCAGCTTCCTGCTTTTTGGGCTTTAATTCATCAATTGGGTAAACGGAGGCAACTAGCAAGTATGTACTACTATAACTAGGCAGCAACTTTGAATGATTACGCTGAAATCGGTTGTCTTACACGCATGCAATAAGACGGCTGGGCTGGACTGGTCCATTCATAAGGGGGCACCCGCTGGGGCACCAAGAAAACAGCGTGAGTTAAACTAATTAACCCAAACGAAACGTCACTTTGTTGACTTCCACTCGAGATGTGATGTGATGTGATAGACACTGCCCGTTTGGACATTTATGGCCTTCGTTTTAATTGAATCGGGTCAGGAGGCTACGTGTGCACCAGGAATCAAGGCTCACATGTGATTTCGCCCCCCAGATTCACGTTCCACGTGTGGATCTATTTGATGAAAGTTTCAACGTATAGAAAGTCTTGATAACACAACCAAATCACCGACGAAATAATATGTTTAGCTGTTGCGTGCATGATCTTTTGATGTCAAACAAAAAATTTAAATTTTTCGAATAGCTTGCCGGAAACGCGTCCAGTGATTGCTTCCCCCATTTAAAAGTGGACGCATAGTTAATAACATGTTATTCCCGTACATGATAGCTCATCGCTTTAATAATTAACGCACTCCTAACCAAATTGGTTGCTTCGTATCGTCTCCACTGTCGTCTGCATGTAACCAGGAAAGCTCTGTAATTTTGTTGCGGGAGCTCATAAATGGCGCACAACAACAGTCCTGACATCTGGCGTCGCTCCCATCACTCTTTGTGTATTGTCCTTACATAATTTGTTGGTTATACAAATTTTAATTTTGTTTGATCACTTTAGTTCTTAAATTGATCGGTTATGAATTATTGAGGGTTAAATTTCCGTAGTGCTGGGATTGGCCGGATGGGTGCAGGATGAACTGTTTCAAGGGGGTAATTATTTTGGCGGATTACTGTAATTAGTTTACGTCTACTGTGCATTGCCTGAAAGTACACAGATGTCCTTTTCCTTTCGAAACAATTTAAGAAAGTGGAAAAACATGAAACATGTCTGCTGTTTTCTTAGCCAATGACAGTAAGTTACATAAATGTAGTCGAGTAAAGGATATAATTGGCGTCCTGGTCAGGATTTGTAATTAATTCTTAAATCTATTTTCTCATTTCCCACAATTCCTTTCTCCCACTTCAGGTAACAATAATTCTACTCAGACCCTTGTGCGACGTTCTAATAAGCCCGCATTAGATCCATTACACTTGGCTGCACCGCTAAGTGGCTACCATTTGGGTCGCATTGAAATCCTCAAAAGGACCTCAGTTGGTGATACGCGTCACAACAATTGAAACAGTTAAAAGTGAAGGACTTCACACTCGTCAAGGTGTCAAAAAATCATGCATAAGTGACATTCTGGAGGATGGGAAAATCCGTTCACATCCTCTTTAGCACCAACAAGGCTAAATTTCGGATCGATTTAGTCCCACTTTCCTTCGATTAACCCTGTAATGAAGGGAGGATAGTGGTGGTGTGCTCATTCAATGGTATTCACTGTGGCTATTGTGACTGGATTTATGCATCCCCTCAAAATTGTTATTTGTACACAAAAGTATTCTAGTGAATATTTTTACTATTGGCCTGGTTGGAAGAGGGTTAGGGGGGTATTCTTTTTCAGAACAGAAGACCGTCTATGTGGATAGAAGAAGGGCGAAGAGAATTTAAGGTCGCCTTTTATATATACCCTTCGATGGTAAGCTGTATATCACACTCAATTAATTTCACAGATAAACGACTTTTTCAGATGGATATAGGGCTTTTGTTGAATGACTGGACGGTTACTCTTTGTGTGGATGGATCAATATGTTTTTCAGATTTGAATATAATTTGCAAAGCGAATCATTCAGCTTCTTGGTGTATGAAGGGTAAAAATAAACTTTGTCCGAGTTTTGAGTTAAAGAAGGGCCCCTTTCGAATTATAAAAGAAGGCAATATAAGAGCTTTTATACAAATCGCATACGTTAAATACATGACGCAATATATGCGGATAGGCAGAGTCTTCGCAAACCTCCATAAATTTTACTGAGAAAACCTTCAATGGATAAACGAGATGAAAACGCGTTAACAACGTTTTGATTGTTAGAACGACCTTCCACTTCTGGCCGACATAATGAACGCATGAGAGCATTGAAAACTTACCGGCAAGGATTAGTGAATAGATGACTAGAGAAGAATGCAAGTGGCCATCGCTGTGTTTTTGTGTTTTTCGTTTACAAGAATAATTCATCAGCTCTCTATCGATAACGTCCGCTCGGCCTTTATACTGAATATAGAAATGGATTATGGTTGGCTTCCTGTAATGTCCCGGACTAACTTGTAATTTATTGTTGATATGAGAAGTACAAGTTGGAATCGGCAAAAAAGCTCAAATTATAAGGAAGAGGAATATAAAAAAGAACTCGAGCGTCAATTTAACAATATGGTTGTACACAGCTTCTACTTTTCTTGAAGCAAACCCCAAATGCCTGTAAATAACATTTATTACGCCAAAGATATTTCATGGTAAATTTAAATTTAAAAGAAAATTGTAATTGTCAAACTATTATATCGAACTGTCGATGGTATGCGGTCCAACATTATCAAAAATGGATCGCTACTGGTTATATAAGGCGAATTCACAATGAATTGAGATAGTGAAGTGCATCTATTTTTTACCAACTTGATCAAGTTGGTGAGAATTTTCTACTTTTCTTAATATTTACAGGGCTAAAAAATCAAACTTGGAATGCCGCAAGGTTCTATGCTTTTACCTATTCTACTTATTGACTTTTATTTTTGAATTTTAACTCATTCACAGTATCGTAGACCTTAGAATTCTTGTTTTAGATACTTAAGATTGCTAAACGAAGACTCTACCATTGTAATGTTTTGTATTGTAGTTGAAGCTTTGTTTAAATTATAAAAACACGTAGGCATCTTTGATTCTGAAGAATCCTGGGTTTTATATAGTATATTGAGGATCTAACGTGGGGAGTATCAATGATATTCGCTGACATGGACAATATATTAACACTTTCTAAGTGTTTGTCTACTAAAGGAAAAATATATCTAGCCTCCTCCCAACACCTACGATATTTTTCGCATGAATGTGTTCAGTTTGCTTTCAATTTCCTGATGATAAACGGTTCCAATATTAAAAAATGATTAACCATAACAAATATCCTCGTTGAAAATGAAATAATTTTGCCCCAGCTGTGAATTGTACAGTTCATATTAACGAGGCGATCGCAAGAGAACAAATGAAATTGTAACTGGCGATCATAACAGCAGCTCAGGTTGGCCGGACAGAAGCAACATCAGAGCCATCAGTTGCTGCCGATGAAAATCAACAAATGGCGTGTGGAGCGACCCCTGCTGACAAAACTGAATTAAGTTTGATCGTGCACACTGGACTTGTGTGTTGTTGCTGTGGAAAAACAGGAAAATACGAAAACACCTCATTCGCCTATAATAAACGAAAGCAGGTTCAGATGTTGAGCGGAGCGCCCGATTAAACGCATATCCATGCGCAGACGACAGGTTTTATCCACACGGCGAACGCTACGGCAGTAACAAGTCCGCGGCCATACCAATTGTGGCAAACACCTCGTAACTCTGGTCGCGCAAGAAATCGATTCTCTAACCTCGAAAACCAAGTGCAAAACGATAAATTCTCAATAAATAAAAGACTCGTTTACAATTTTGCTGGGATAAAACGTTAATTAACATTTCAAATGCTGATAGAATTCTGTTGGGCTGCATGGAGATGGGCGATCATGGGAGCCGGTGTGCCCAGCATGGGACACTGGGGGAGAAATTTGAAAATGTCAGCGGGCGATTTTCATGTTTACACGCAAATTTACACTCTGCACCTTTATGTTCCGGACGAAATGAGGTGCAACAACAAACACTCACGCATTTTTGTGCGGCTGATCAAGTCAGGTCCGTGTATCCTCGATCGCCTGGTCCGCTCATTGTAAATAAATAACAACAAAAGTAGAGGAAATCACGGGGGCCGCAGAGGTGGTGGCAGGAAGTTGGAAAAGAAAAATTTCACAAGTCCGGGAAATATGTATATAAATAAAACGGAACTTTTGCAACCTGACACCCAACTTAATTGAGTTCTCTGATGATGATAAATGATTTTCACGACTCCCTGATTATGCGGCATCGTCGCAACACGGGCACCCCCGGGTTTTGTTGGCTTTTCTTGAATTGGTCATGAATTGGGCTCGCAGAGGATCGATATAACTTTCGACCTTTATCGGTGCATGTTACGTCTTCAAGGTCCTTCAACGTATTAAAGAGATTTTCGTCAAGGGTCTCTCCAGAAATGAGCTAAGATTTATGGAGGCAAGGTATACAGTGCTTACCGTTGAGGTTTGATTTACCGCTGGTCTGAAATGGAGTGTCCCAATTTTTATGAAATTTATGAAACCACTACGTCTATATGAAGCACACACTAGGAAAGGAGTAATAATTCAAAAGAGGACTTTTCTTTAAACAATGCGTTCGCTGTCGATCAATAATGGCATGAATTCCGAAAAGATCGACCTAATTGGCGTAATATACCCTTTTAGTGAACAATAGATTCTCGCCTCATCTGCGATGTTATGTCCGTGTACATTGTCCAGTAAAGCAGACCTCAAAACGCACAAAAGAAACAATTTCAATTACTAAAATCGTTCGTCACTACGGGCGAATATGATCAATACCTTAATAGTTCCTAATGATTTCAGCTAACATTCGTCATAACGCCCAGACGGAACTAATCACGGCCACAAAAAATGATCAATCGATCGTCCAGCACTCGTCTTCCAACACTACTTAAAACGCTCGTCTAATTGTAATTGAAAAGCAAAGACTGCGCTTCTCTAATAGATCCGTCAAGATTACAATGAAACGCCACAACAGCGGCAACAAAGCAAAGCGTTTAAAGCACCGCACCGCGAACGTTCAGCTCTCCCGAAATTTCGACCACAAATTAACCGATCGCCGATTAAAGTGAAAATTGAATACGAGAATAACAGTGCGGCGGCAATCAGAGATTATCTGGGCCTAAGTTGTGTCAAAAGGCCGCGATCAATTAATCAATAAAATGCTATCAAAGGGAGTAGAGCTCTGACATTTTGATCGTTTTTATCGGTCCGAAGAGATCTCTACATCGGTTCGAATCTCCTCTTTCCGATCACATGTGAGAATAAACAAGATCGCCAGTGCCACGGGCAATTTGTTCTTCATTGCTGCTTCCTTTCATCCGTGAAGCAGGGCTCCAGTCCCAAGACTATATAGTCCTCCAGCTCCAGATGGACGGACATATACTCTCGGGGAGCCGACATAAAGTTTACTGATCAACATCGATCACTCTCGGTCCGTAACTTGGGAACGAACTACATTGGCGTGCTGTTTAGATGTGTACGCTCACATTGTTTTCATTACGTCGCTCATTCTGTCAATCAAGGTAGTGACTGATCAAAGGTGCGACCGCCCTCCGGATGAATTTGTGCAACTTATCTTTCGGCCCCCATCTCGGAGCCCTCTTCCAAACTTTTGTTTAAAATGGCGAAGTTTTCTCCGGGCCCCGGGTAATTATGATTTCAACTTACACTGGATGACTTACGCATGATTGATGGACGCACTAAGCAATCCCGGCAATCTTAAGTTGAACAACTACTTGTCCGGTGCTTTTAAGAAGACCCATTGTGCGGAAATCTTTGCTTCCACCAATTCGGATGGTCCTTTGTACTTTTGTCAATTCTTGTGTCGTCTTTCTCCTCTAACACACCCGGAGTCTCCTTCATTTCCAGCTCGTTGATCCCGCCACACGATCTTGTTCCCTTTCTAAACAGTTTCGAAGCCGCAAATATATTGTGTGTAGAAATAGTAATAAATGCTCACAAAATTGTAAGTAGGTGATTTATAGGTGTTCAGCTCGGAATCGGAACCCCCCGGCCTCCTTTTAGGCAGCTGTGTGCGGATGACGATGACGGGGGTAGCAGGAATGCCTCAATTGAGTTGTTTTTATGTTACCGGCTCTGTGCGGTGTACAACTTTGCCTTACGGATAAGCTGATTAATTTGTTTAGGGCGGCAACAAAAAGCTTTGTCATTCGCCTCGACGAACAGCTCTTAACCTCATTAGTTGTGGTCTCTGAGCAGATGAAGATGTTATTCGAAATTGTGAAAGATGAAAAATGGGGAGAAAAAAAAGAATTTTGCGTAATTTTTAGATTAGTATAAATTTTTATCGTTTTGATGTGGGGAGAATTTATGATGTGCTTATAGGGAATTCTGCTGGAATTAATTTGCCGAAAACAGATCTTCTTCTGACACGTGACCAAATATCAAGATACATTCGTAGTAACGATTTTGTTCATTTCTTCATCATTCCTGTTACATGATTAATCCTTGGTAGATCTTCATTTTCAAATTGTCCTTTCTGTCCTTAATGTGCCATAATCTCCAATGTTATAGACGCACTTTAAGCCATTAGTGCAAAAACGGTGTAATTTAGTAAACTAAAATCAAATTAATAATTGCTTAAAAGTGAAGTGATTAAATTGTGAATTCCAAGTGAACGAACATCATTCATCACTTTTATATCTTGCGGAGACTAATAAATATTTTTTTGAAATCTTTTTGCTGTCACGTAATTCTAACAACCCCTACAATCCCCAGTGTTTAATGAGGTCAACAAAAAGGACAACAAAAATCACGTGTCAGAAAAGCACAAATCTCTTCCCCCAAATAAGGATTGCCATAAGAATATCACTCAAGTGGGTGAGAAACAATCAGTTCAGTTGGTGAACGGAAGTCTTGTGCACTTAATTTCTCCGATTTTGGGGGAATTTTTAGCTTCTCATTCAGTTTGTGTTAGCGATTTCATGCACAGTCAGTGAACTGTATAACACCCCCCTCTAATAAAAGGATATTGTGGGAAATTTTGTGCCGTGATTAGGGATGTAATCTGGTGTTAAGCGGAAAATGTAACAAACGAATTGGGGTATCGAAATGGGGGTTGAGGAATTGTTGTTAATTTTGAAGGGTTGTATTACATTTAACATAAATCTATAATATTTTATTAAGTTTTATGATGCGATTGCAAAACAGCAGAAGTAACAAATTAAAAATTAACAAAAACAAAAACGACCATTTCATGTTTTACATCCTCAACGAAAATGTTAAGCAATATGGCACTAGTAGGCTATGATTAATGAGCCCCAGATTCAAATCCTATCAATATCTATACTAATGGTCGAATAAGCAATATTTGTCAAAAACAATCTTATCCTGAAATTCCCACCTCGTCAGATGGTTTTCGTCATATGACGTCTTCAAGCTCGGCTTGAACTGACAACATTTCTCCTTGTTTCATTAAAACTATCGCTTCTACTATTATTCACGTTATAGCTACTCATTTTCAACATTTCCGATTTAGTTCTGAATTTCCAACACTCTGGAAAAGTGCAACAGTCAGTCCTCTTTCATTTGTACCTTAGGTACCATTGGCAGTCTCCTTTTACTTGATTTCTCCAAGACCTTTAATAGCGTTAATCGTACCATTTTCTTACGTAAACTTCTCAATCTCAATCTCATTTTGAAAAAAAGGCCGTGTAATATTTTCAACAGTGCTGGCAGTTCTACAGAATTTTCCGTATTTCCAGATATTTTTAAGTCAACATTTGATTGCGCACGAATGTATGGATTTTGACCTACTATTTACGGATTTTTGTCGACACAAACCCCCGTAGTTTTACGCAATCTTGGAGCAATTAAGAGACGTACATATATGATAAAACATTCGTTTTTTAACACGTTGACTGCCCAAATTAGCATAAAAGCTTTCGTGAGAGAATTACTTGGTAAAATGCATTTGTCCGGAGAGAGCTTTTAAGTGCCGGTCCCCAGGGACCGGCGTGGCACTTAACGTGTTAATGGAAGTGTTCTCTACTCTTATAGAACTCAGCTTGCGCTTCGCAGTGAAAACAAGTTCCTGAACGAGTAGAGTGGTCCAAATGGAGGGCTTAGTACTTGTTTGAATACTGATAGCTTTATAATTTAAGGACCTTAAGACCCAAAAGGCATAAAAATTCACTACTTCCGCAGCCTCCATTCACATTCGAACTGGAAAAAAGTAGTAAATCCCTAACTGGTCCCCATTTCATACATCCGCGGACAATCACACTTGCTACAAAACTAACAAAAGTGAAAAATATGTTACAAAACTCTTTGTTACTCGATACACGTCTGTTAGTTGCGAAAACTGCAGATAGAAAGGGCGCTACCTGGACCCCTACACACCACAAGGATTCTAATCAACGATAAAATTACTCGATTAAGATGATCAGCTCCCTCGACTGATCTGGGTCCCAAGATGAAAACACAAAAGCGCAGGTAATTGTGTTGTCTCATAACCGAAATCCAATCTTTGATATCATATTGAACCAGAAAGGTGGAAATAATATTGAGCTAGGTGTGTGCTAGTTAGTAGAAGCCATCGTGGGATGGATGGATGGATCCTCTAACTCCAACCAGAAAAAAAACAGA
This sequence comes from Dasypogon diadema, assembly GCA_006980735.1. Taxonomy (NCBI): domain Eukaryota; kingdom Metazoa; phylum Arthropoda; class Insecta; order Diptera; family Asilidae; genus Dasypogon; species Dasypogon diadema. The sequence goes on from QYTT01083499.1 coordinate 44,134, forward strand.
CTAATTTCGCTAGCACTTCAGCTGCAAACAATATGTGGCTGGCATGCCTGAGAAGTGCGGCAATCGCTTTGAAAATTTGACACTTTTCGATATCAAAAAAGAGAAGGATTACGATGGACCAATACCTGGTATTGTGCGGGAATAATTCAATCAAAATATTTTATACCCTGGCGGGTTGTAACCATCCCAAGCAGAAAAGGGGTTAATCAGAAATTGGATGGTTGGCATTGGTTGTCGATTCGATTCAACATTTTACCGACAAAAGTAATTCGATATCAGTTGAAACGAGATTTGCAATTGGAACGCTGAAAAGATTTCGTTTTCGGAAAGATTTGGCTATTGCCCTAGGAAAAAGCAAACTATAGGGAAGACTTTTATGGTGAAAACTGGCGAAAACTTTTTAAGGCCTGTTAAAATTCATCTGCTACTGGATGTCAACGTCTTCATCCACTTCCTTAATATCATCAGTAAATTTGTTGCGAAATGAATATTCCACCTACACATCACTTAACGCTAACGAAAGTTGGGAATTATTTAAATTTATGAGGCTTGCCGAAGTGCGCGTTCGCTCAATTTTGAATAATTCGGATCCAGTTCCAGAGCATAGCAGACCATAGCAGCTCCAACGCAACACGACATCGTACTGGCAATCAGTCTGAGGTCAAAATATTTACCACTTGACCCTTAACTCAATCAGCTAGAGTACGTGGGTTTCAATTGAGTTAATATGCGCCTATTGCCCGGGAAAATTTGTTCTGTCTTAAAAGATGCCGGGTACTAGCTGGACTGGACCACATACTCAAATGTGGCTCGGATAGGAAACTGCACGACGCAAAGTGTGGCAATCTTTGATTTGAGTCATCTCTCTTGTTGGATTGAATGAAGTGAATAGCAACCGAAATGGGCGTCACTTGTATGTTTTGTCCAGGAACATGATGACTGCGGTAAGTTGCTGCACACACCATGTGTGCCCTGTCGCCTTCTTGAAAAAAGGACAAATAAGACACCGTCTTCGGGAACAGCAGTGAAAATCACCTTAGCAGTGAATAGATGGTATCGGGGACAATAACTGATCAACCGATCATTAATCCTCATCGACCGCAGGACCCAAAAGAGCTGTCATCAGGATCGCTTTGCGCTTCCTTTTGCTGCTCAATTGTTGAATTACCATAAATCATGGTCGGGTGATTATTTTCAGGACAATTCGACTGCTCCTTTCGTCTGCCCCGGCTAATCATATAAATAAGAAGATCACTCAAAAGCAATGGTGTTTTTCAACATGTCGCCGTCGGTTATGAAAAGGAAACAACAATCCTCACGAATAAAATTGGCAAGCAAAACAGCAGATGTTGTACCTTTTGATGATTTGTCGGGTTTTCGGTCTATTTCTTTTCACACGTTCAGGATTTTGAGGACATTGAGGTGAGAATGTAACAATTGAAAGATCTTTTTGAGGAGATTTTTGCAATTAAGGTGATTTTTGGGTAGGACAGGGATAAAGTAGAAGTTCAGATGATTTGATAGTTCATAGTGACATATTTTCTTTATGTAAATTCTCAATCACTCATGTGAACACCGTTTGACTTTCTACCAAGTTTCACAGAATCCTTAAGAAGAATCACAATTCCGTCCAAACAAATTTCACGGAAATCAGAAGTCTTAATTCCGTCTTTATAAATAATTATTGATTCTGACTTAGCTGCATTAAGTAGCAAATTATTACGTTTAGACCGTAGAGATGTAGATCTGATATCGTCATTCATCCTACATATAGCATCTTCAACTAAGTCACGTGTTCTGGAAATGTACAATGTACAACTGCACATCATCTGTATCCATGCGAATGCTACAGTGTTGGACAGCTTCAAAAAGATCATTGATAAAGACAGAAAATAATAAAGGACCAAGAATAGATTCCTGTGGAACACCACTGCTAATATAGATGGAATCTGAATATCTCCCATTGACATAAACCTTCCTCAAGTTTATCTACCTATCAATCTATCCAAGATATTTATATGATAATTAATTTTAATCAGATTAAAACGAGTACAGATATCAAAAATAGAACTCTCATGTCCTAATGAAATAGTGCACGGAATAGGACACACCCAATCCCAGGTTCTGTACACCAGTAAATATACTCTAACAGCTAGTGAAGCATAGGCAGTCCATTTTTTGATGACAACTTTTTATATTACAAATGTCTGGTCCTGAGTTCGACGATTTTTTCCAACATCTAAAAGTGTAGGGTACTAAATAAATATTCTTCTGTATCTGCTGACACGTTTTGAAGTTTAGTATTTTAGGGTCTTGAAGTTTAGTATTTTGTTTTCTTGGAAAGCTATCAATATTGCCAACTTGAGAAAATTAAACTACACATAAAAGTGTATCCTTTCAAGTCATCACGACAAATTATTCAATTTTCCACTACTTTTAAAATAATTGCTTTACAACTGGATTACATCTGTAACCCTCGACCACTAGGACCCCTTTCTCCACTAAACAAAGAAAAAAAACTCGATCAAATTAATAGCGAAAGGAACTCAAACCTGCAATTACGGACCACATTGACTGTTTGATGTTTCAATTAACCATATTTGTATATATTCACGAAAGCCCCTCACCAAGGATTCACTATCTATAGCCCAGTGAGCAGGTCTTCAGGACAATGAACGGCAAAACTTGTATGCACCCCAGGGAAAAGCCACATGCAATGACTGGAATCGGTCTGCAACCCCACCCCAATCCACACAAATCCTTCCCGATATCTGGGAAGAGTCGAAGGATTTACGGGCATGAAATCAATTTCTTATTTGAAAACAAAGTGGAAACGGTGGTACTGGGCCTGGTGTGCTCTGCCACTCAATTCAACTTGGGATTTGGCAACAACATAATCAAATATGCACTAAACATTTAATATGTCGCCTAACACTGTGTGACAAGGGATGAAAAATATTTTTCCCAAAACATTTCTATCGTAGACAACACAATGCCAGTAATGGGTGCAGATTTCCGGGTGCTATACATCGACGAGGGGAAGATGCCGCCGCCATTCAACACTATAAAAATGGATAAGCCTGGCAACTGCCCTTAGTTAACATCGGTACAACACGCTAATAAATCGCAACTCCCTTCAAGAGAACAAAATCGGGTAGCAATGACAGGGACACTCCCATCTTTAGCGCGTAGTGTATCCGCGTGCAATGGGTAACATGACTAGGAAAGGGTCGACTGGGATTTTCTCAATCTGTATGCATGCATTCCGGCTGCTATTAAAGGTGCCTTGTTGTTGGATTTTTATGTTATACATATGCTGCAACAGCCATATATTTATTTATGTTTATAATGCGAAATCAGTTACGCTTCCACGGACTGCATCCATAGACCTTTACCCACATCTAGTTGTTCCCGCTTCCTTTCATAGAGGGTTCGAAACCGGTGCGGCAAGACTATCATTTGCAGCCGACTCTGTTGAGGTCCCAAACGAGAAGCCCTAAATACAGGAACTATTTCAAAGGGCTCGATTTTTTTTTACGTCGCACATCTTTTTATGAAAGGATCTGTTAATTTGATTGAAGAAGGTTGAATGAGAAAAATGGCCGCCTGATTAGGACTCGTCCTATTCACTGAACCCTTTCATGGGTATTGTCTTCGGGTTTGTCGTATTGCGGAACTATTTCGTTAAAAGTTGTTTGTTGTTTGCCACATACGTAACGAATTTATTCACGTAAATAAATAAAACGGAGACTTTTGGGTATTCGAATTTTGGGACAAAAGGTGTAATGAAAGTGAAGTGACTTGATTGGATTTTGTTGTAGATTGAGTTCGTCTTGATGGGAAAATTAACTAGGGATGGGGTTTGCCGGTTTAGATATTTAGACATTTTGTGTATTGTTTCATGCAAATTCATTGTTAGGAAAAGCCCAAGTTACTATCTATCAGTGCCATACACTATGACATTCTCTATCTAAGCTTGTTTAATAAAAGATCGTTAATTTTCCCGTCTGATACTGAATTAACTTAATTCTTATAGTCAAACATCTGTTATGGATCGCGTAATATACTAAAGAAGTCTGGTCCCTGGTGGGGTCTTAAGAAAACACACACAAATCATTAGAAGACAGAGCATTGCTCTTCGAAACCTTCTAGTATCGCGGAATCAAACATCGTGAGTTGTTGTTCTTCCATCAAAGCAACATAGGAAAGAAATGGTACTTGAATGTTCAGGTCGTTCCATACTTACTTCTTCGACTTGGACTTTTTCCAAGCATGTCATTATTAAAACTAAGATTATTTTTTACTTATTACTTTTCACCATATTGTAATAAGATAATAAATCTATTAAATAGTACAAATTTAAACAAGAGCCCATAAATTTTGAATTAAAAAGCCGAATGTAGAAAGAACCTAAATGAATGATAAATCCATCGAAATAGAGACTCCTGACGACGTACCGTAGGGCTCAATTCTTGGTCCACAGTTCGTTTTGGTGAAATGCTATAGAGGAAGTGCTGGTGAATATTATCACCCACTGAAAAACAAAGTTTTAGTAAAGCGCAGGTGTCCGTTCCTGTTCCATACAAACTCTTTTTTACTGTTTATGAATTAGAGGTGTGGATGGAGAAGACCCCAAATCATTTTCGAAATATAATTCCTCGCATATCCAAAATTTACAATAATCTTAATACCAGCACTTTCAATTTTAATCGGTCCTCCGTCCCACTTCATCAACCGGTCTGCAATTACAGTAGCTGGCATAAAAATCTCAGTTTTTCGTCGTTATCTCAATCGGGCAAAAGACAAAACTAATTAAACCAGTGGACGGTGTTCACCCATACTCAAAACGACAGAAATCACCATAAAAATTACATTTACGATAAAATTTTTTACTTTTAATGAGCCATTCATTAATAACGCATCGTTTCTTATGGTGAAAATAAAGCGCGAGAAATTACGTCATGTTCGCGGCCGGCTTATACTCATACCTGAGCGATCCGCTGGATGTGCCCTGCCCGGACGACCGCGAAAACAAGAGTCGAAGATCATTAAGCCAACACTTTGCTCCTTCCACTGGAATAATTATTTATAAATATTTTCATCCGCCACAACTCATGCTAATCGTGCGAGACTTACAAAAGAGCGTCTTTAGTCACAAAAGGCGCGTACTTAAGGCGGTTAGCGCGGTCTGGTGAGGAGCACTGATCGCGGCGACATGAACTATCTCTGACCATCTGAGATTCTGTATTTATCTGCAACCAGTGCACCCAGGTCCCGTCCCGGCACCAGTGACAGAGCCAGCGCAAATGACCATCGGGGCATAAATTCTGACAATTGGAATAAAGTGCTGACTTCTTTGTGGACAAAAACTTGAAAGGCACCGAATTTTGGATAAAGTTTTAAGTCAATCGATTTAATGGCGGACTATGCGGCTGGGGCTCTTTGTGTCCAGCGCTGGAGAACGTATAAATTTAGAACTGAAAGGGACCTTTATTGAGCCATTAGCGGTGCTGGTTTGTGGTAATGATGAACTTTTGATTGGATCGCCCGATGAATAATCAAAACCCGAACAGGTGTATTCAGGTCGATTGCATACACCGTCGAAGCGGGAATACAATGGGACTGCGATTTTTCAAATTTTCTCGATTATTAGCTGGCTTTGCTTGAACTGGCCGACATGTCATTAGCAAAAATTATTTTGCATCTGTTTTGAGACTAATTTGCTTTTTATGACCGTCTTGGGGCAGACGACCGTGTGATGTCAGGAATTAAGCTAATAAAGTGCCTGTCGGATTGAAACCTACCTCTAGGTGGTAATCAATGAATCTAAAAAGCAAACAACCGACGGACTATGATCAGGATCTGTGTGGCGGCGCGCAAAGCTGCAACAAAGTGACTAACAAAGATGTTCCCAAATGTCTTAATAGGCTCTGGCCGAAACCAATCGTTAGCTATAAAAGCCAAAACATTTCCAATTCGTAACGCCCATCGGGTCCAGAAAAATTCCCCGAAGATTTATGAACATCTCTTTCAGGCCAAATGGTTCTATTCAAGCGCTGGCGGTGATTCCTTTGGGCTCTTGGCACACCTGAAAGGGAGCGACTGGGAGAGTAACAAGATTTTGCGTCCTACACACCGGATCACCAATAATTCCGCAATGATCGCCTTAACAGTGAAACGAATCCGAACCGAAGATCACGTTCAAGTCAATTCCTCTGCGGGATATGATCGTTACCTGATTGCCCTTATCGGCCATCTCGGAAGACACAAAATCACTTAATTACAGCCTCGCCCCAAGTGCAGTGCTTAAGGAGTCCATTAATGAGGGACTCTTGGAAAAAGCAACTCAATTTCGAAGCGATCTTGAAGGCAGTCGTTTCCAGGCGGCGCGGCGAATTGTTGTGATCCTTAAAGGATCGACGCCACTTTATAGTGGTTAAGTGGCAGATTTCAAAAACAAAGTGTATCTTGTTTTGATCACCATAAAGATTTCGTGTGTGGTCCTCTGTTGTGAAATTAATGACTCTTGACTTGAGGAGATAGACTCTTTTCAGTCGAAAGATCATCAGATGTGGAATGCAGGGAAGTAGGCATCGCGGCTTTTAAGATGTTTTGATTGGGAGTCTCAAATTTATACTGCCATAATTATGGCTTTTTATATGTCTATTAATTTGGAGTATTATAGCATTTTTATCACAAATACTATTCCGTCCAGTTTACATCCTTTAATATGTCGATTTTACCTTCGTCCAAAGGTGATGTGTATTTTTGATAAACTCAAGAAGATTTTAATTTCCACTGGAGAATGGGGTGTTGCTGTTGAGGTCAATCACAAATTCTCGATTAAACTTCATTATTCGGGGTGAGAAACTCTGCAGGTGGTGTCGTTGAGGTGTTTCTGATTAACTCGGTTCATTTGTCGTCGCTGTACTCCTTTGATTTCCCACAATTTACTTGCAATCAATATTAATTTTCATATTATGGTCATACATTTTTAAGGAGGTTTATCGCTCCATCAGTGAGTGTCTCGAAAGATGGGGAATTGAATGCGTGGAAGGGTTATAGATGGGTCCCAATTTGGATGAAGCAAACGCCTAATATTGTGAGCTACGTTAGTGTTTAGAAGCGATAAATTATGTAAATTTTGATTTCTAGGGATTACTTGAAGCTTCTTAAGAGTCTTGCACTTTACTCGCCTTTAAGAGCCTTCTCTGGGAGGTTTCTGGGCATGCAGTAGTAGAGTGATCAAAATAACTAAGAGTGAAAATAAGGTTTTCAGACGTTTCAGTTAATGTCCTTTTTTTGTCCATTTTTCCTTTTAATTCTTTTTTTTGGAGTCGGATTTTTGAAATTCAAAATAGCGGATCAAATATGGCTGGCAAGATTTTCTAAAGATTTCCACTAAAAAGCGAATATGTAAGTTTTAGGGATTGCTGATTACGAATTTGATACTAACTTTTAAGAATTCAAAATGGTGGATCAAATATGGCGATCGGAAGTTTTTGCGATCGCCATGAAAATACGGTTTTCCAGGTCATTGATTTCGAATCTGGGGTCGGACTTTTGAAATTCAAAATCGCGGATGTAATATACCTGACAAGATTTTCTAAATTTCAATGGAATGTTCACGAAATGTCAAATACAATGGATTTTGGGGTAGCTATTTACGAATACGACGTCAACTTTTATAAATTTAAGAAGAAAAACATAGCAACAAATATCAAACATTAGTATTTCATTGTTTGTCCCTTATTTTTTATAACGCTCTTTAGTCTTATTGTCATAAGGCCAATTTACATAGCAGCAACATGTTTTTTTACTGAAAACCTGAACGAGATGGCTTTATTGATTGATGATATGTGTAAAAAAAGGACAAAGAATGAAGGGGAAAGAAAAATTCTGTTCCAGCGGGGAAATTGACATTTTAGCTCGTAAAATTTTGTTGGCATATGTTTTGTCTTTTTTCGTATTTTATCATGTTAGCTTTATCTATCCCACTCGCACTGTTTACTTACAATGTTGTAGTCTATAAAACATTGAAATGTATCAACTAATAACTGGGACCCACGTCACACTGTCTCAATATTTTGTTTTCAAGTTTTTTTATTACGATTAGTAGATTCATAAACTAATTCTTTTTAGAACGTTCAAAACATTTTCTATTGGGTTTAAATCGAATGAATTACCCGACCAAATGATAAATGGAATATTTTTAACAGAAATAAATATTTTTACTGATTTTGTAGTGTGACATGCATGAATTTTATTTGTCGGATTTGTCGGCAGCCTCAAATA
>QYTT01083499.1:52448-70103 GCA_006980735.1 Dasypogon diadema
CTCCTTTGATTTCCCACAATTTACTTGCAATCAATATTAATTTTCATATTATGGTCATACATTTTTAAGGAGGTTTATCGCTCCATCAGTGAGTGTCTCGAAAGATGGGGAATTGAATGCGTGGAAGGGTTATAGATGGGTCCCAATTTGGATGAAGCAAACGCCTAATATTGTGAGCTACGTTAGTGTTTAGAAGCGACAAATTATGTAAATTTTGATTTCTAGGGATTACTTGAAGCTTCTTAAGAGTCTTGCACTTTACTCGCCTTTAAGAGCCTTCTCTGGGAGGTTTCTGGGCATGCAGTAGTAGAGGGATCAAAGCAAATAACTAAGAGTGAAAATAAGGTTTTCAGACGTTTCAGTTAATGTCTGATAGTTCATTCCATTTACATTTTTCCTTTTAATTCTTTTTTTTGGAGTCGGATTTTTGAAATTCAAAATAGCGGATCAAATATGGCTGGCAAGATTTTCTAAAGATTTCCACTAAATGGCGAATATGTAAGTTTTAGGGATTGCTGATTACTAATTTGATACTAACTTTTAAGAATTCAAAATGGCGGATCAAATATGGCGATCGGAAGTTTTTGCGATCGCCATGAAAAGACGCTTACATAGGTTTTGCAGGTCATTGATTTTGAATCTGGGGTCGGACTTTTGAAATTCAAAATCGCGGATGCAATGTAGCTGACAAGATTTTCTATATTTCAATGGAATATTCACGAAATGTCAAATACAATGGATTTTGGGGTTGCTGTTTACGAATACGACATCAACTTTTATAAATTTAAGAAATAAAACATAGCAACAAATATCAAACATTAGTATTTCATTGTTTGTCCCTTATTTTTTATAACGCTCTTTAGTCTTATTGTCATATATGTAGTCTATGAAACATTGAAGTGTATCAACTAATAACTGGGACCCATGTTACACTGTCTCAATATTTTGTTTTCAAGTTTTTTTATTACGATTAGTAGATTCATAAACTAATTCTTTTTAGAACATTCCAAACATTTTCTATTGGGTTTAAATCGAATGAATTACCCGACCAAATGATAAATGGAATATTTTTAACAGAAATAAATATTTTTACTGATTTTGTAGTGTGACATGCATGAATTTTATTTGTCGGATTTGTCGGCAGCCTCAAATAATCAATAAGACGTCCCGAACCAAACATCTTCCAAGATCAAGATGGAAGAGCATACGATGAGGGTCTGCGTAGCTGAGGGCAGCTCAGACTTCTTCAATATTTCAAATTTAACCAATTTTCTGTCGGCAAGAGATCAAAGCTCTTTGAAAAAACTACTAAAACCTATCAAACCAAACGACACAATCGACCAGTGATGATCACTGAAATCTTAAACAAACAAAAATTCCTGCTACCGAATTGACTTAGTATCAGGAGCACAACCATCAGTACCCGCATCATAATCCTTTCGTGGAGTGTTTAAACAGGTCCTAGAACTGCAACTGTTTGATCCTTTGAAGTTGACCGTCCATTAAGGATATTTTGTGACAAATTTTAAATTCAACTTATGATGCTAATGAATACACACAATCCTGGGAAGAAGGAATTTCCTTTATTGATACAACAGATATATGTAAGAGCAGGTAACAGAAAAGTTACCTTCCACCTTTCAAGAGGATCACATGGAATAGAATTGAGTTGATGTTTTTTTTTCTTCTGGAAATTGAATATTGGCTTAGGCAGACGATTGGACGCTATGGTGATCCTCTTAAATTGATACTGTTTATCTGTAGAGGATTTGTGTTGGCTTAAAATCTCTGCACTGTCCAGAATTAAATGGTTTACGTGAAGTACTAGGACTACTTAGTATGGATTTATGTTTCGTAAATAGAAAAGACAGTGTTGACCTATCCATTTTGTGGAAAAATTTTGGAAACATTTGAATTGGTTTCCATTAAATTAACAATGTGAAGATTATTGGATTTAATTTCTTTTAAGACGTATTTACTCTGTGAACATTTCATTCTGTGTTATTGACATGTCTAAACTAAAAATGGCGGCAAAAGTATGATGGCTTAATTGTCAGGAATATATAATTATATTTTTTAAGACTTAGATCTTAGCCTTCAATCTGTCAGATGTTATATTGGTAGACCAAATAAATTAACAAAGTAGTAAAACTTGTCTCGATCATCGGCAGAAGCCAATGGGATTCGAATCTGGGACTTCACGAACTGTAAAACACCATGTCATGTACTGAACCACCGCTCTATTTTTTTACTACATCAAAATCAAAAAAGTATAATTACTAACTACATTTTAAGATATAAACAAAGTAGAAAAAGAAAAACGTAATCAAATCAACAGGAGAGCGCACGGTACAGAGGTTATATTGGTGACCATGAATTAGGTAAGTAGTTTCGAAGTATTTCATCAATTGCACGTTTGAAGGTGTCTCGGAAACCTTAACCAGGATCGAAGTGGCTGCTCTGTTGTCTATAGTTAGAGAGATTGTAAACCTCTTAGGTTCCCTTGAAAATGGAAAAATTCCTTAGAAATAGGATAAGTGAAAAATGTATGCTGAAAATATTGTCGATATAATGAAAAAAAAATCAGCAAGAATTTATATCATGGCAGGACAATACATAGTTTCCTCTTTAGGAACTTTCCTCTATGCTTTTTTGGTATGCCACGGATTGACCTGCAAGTTTTTTTTCTTGTTATTTGAGACAGTCCACGTGGCTTTAGACGACCTGATCAAATTTTTTTTGGTAGCATCTTAGGACATTTGAACGCATTTTAATTAACTCTAAAATACTCTTTTAACGAAGGAAAAACCATGGTATCTTTCAACTTATGACATCTCTCGAAGGAAGGCTTGAACAGTCCGTCTCGCAAGACCGACAGCACTGACGCCTTAAATACACCAACAGGAACATGCTACAAATTTGGCTCTCGTCAACCAGACAAACCATTTTTTGGCCGGGTCTTATCAGTCGTGTACATCTTCTGGGGTCAGCAAATTTTTGATAGTCGGATCATCTTTGTCGCCAAAGTACAGGTATTTGGATTAACTACTATCATTGTACTCAAAATTTTTTGTGACGTGACATTGGTGACATTTTTAGGGACGGATAATTGCGCATCGAGGAGAACCTTTTATGTATAATTAGATAACTTAACACATCTTCATCAGGTAAACAGAACTTGTAGGGTCGTAATTAAAGATAGTATCCATTTCATTTTTTTCAATATTCAAACCATAACTCATAAGATTTGTCACATGAAGAAGGATGGTCACTTCTTCCATAACCTGCAAAAGAAAATTAACTTAAATCAGGAGGCAGTAACGACATAGGCAGTTAACTTTTGAAGGACCTAGGAGGTCCCAATTTTAAAAGTAGACCAAGTTTTGCCAGGTTTTTGTCGTGTTAGCGTATCTAGTTTGGTGATAATAGATTGCGTAATAAAACATAGTGTGGATGCCATAGTCTCCTGTAAAAGCCGATGCAGCTAAAAATTGTTGTTCTAGAGAGATTGTTTTTAGCTTCATAAGAAATGTAGATTGTGATAATATGCTTGAACGGTATCACCGGCGCAGCTCCTAGAAGACTCTAGAAAACAAACACTTTCTAATCTAATCTAATCTAATCTGAAAACGTCCGCAATAATCAAAACTCATCAAACTAGTGCAGCCACTGAAATAAAACGCAATTCCCTTAGGAGCACCTATTCATCGAACCAACAATAATTGATCATGACATAAATCTGATCTCGTGTCCATTCCTAGAACCTGTTGTTCTGACATATTTGAACACTTGACAGGCTATGCAACATCTTAAAAATCATTTCAAATTCTTCAACCTAACTAAGATGCTATCGGAATTGACCAACCATTACGATTGGATCAGGCATGCTGACATCGCAGGATAAGGAAAAGAGTAAATACCCACACAAAAGTATCGGTTTCTGGGATCGTGAGAAAAGGTCTTTTGCGATAAACAAATCCCTATAGACCTGAAGATCTGAAAATGATGTTACTTACTTTCCTTGTCCCTGCGTCCATTAAGTGCTGGTAGCCGCTACTGTTCGAACTGATAAAGAGTCAGAGATAGGACTAAAAGACTGAATTACTAAATCCCTCTCGCAGGTGGTTTATTTGGTTGATGTTTGGTGGATCACATGTTAAACACATCAAGTGGAAGGGTGTGGATTTCACAAACTTTTGAAGGAATTACGGAGAAGATTAGAATATCTTGTCTTGAGGAGATTTTTTTTAAATGGATCTAATTAAAATTATCCACAAGATTACCAGTTGTCGCCTTTCCTAATCTGCTTACACAGTACTAGTCCCCTTGGTTTCTCTGTGAACCGACAAAAGGTAAGAAACTTGTTCATGACAGATCTGAGCCGATGATTTTCATGAAAAATAAAGCGGATTTGTCCAGAACTGGATAAGGATCGAGATAAAGCGACTTATTTCAGAACACAACAAAGAAGTTAAGTTCTTGGATTAAGAGACGTCTCATGGCAACATTCCACCCAAAAATATCGAAAATCATCTATACCTCTTTCTTGTTAAAAACAAGAAGCTGAATAATTCCACTAAAAATCAAAACAAACATCCCCAAAACATTGTGGAACAAACCTCAGGAAAATGTTCTCAGAAAGGGTCTACCCAGGAATGATTGATGATCAACCCCGAGCCTATCTGTCAACAAACGTTTTCAGCTGATGTCATTCGAAGTCAATCAAGCAACAAGCAAGCAACAGTCATCGAACCTGAGATTGCCTGAATGGTTTGTCCTGGTGCCTACTCCCAAGTTCTCCCAGTGGTCTGGTCATATGTGGTGTTTGTTTTCTTGTAAAATTCGATTGTCATTCAGCAGAGTCTCTTGAGACACCAACTCTGAGCAAATATTTCCAAGCAATTGATTCGTTGCTTGCCAGACTCTGGATTTGATTACAGGATGGATTCGAAGCGAGTGATACATCATCATCAAGGTCTCACGGTAGATCACTTGTCATAACTGGAAGAGATGCAACGAGAAATCCATCATTGCAGTGAATATTCTTTCGCAGCCCAGCGGGGGATGATCTTCGGATTTTTGCTTTGGCATCTACAGTCTTTGGATTCTGCGGAACTCGTTGAGTACCTTGCTTTTGTTTTGAACACCAGAAATCTATCAGCGAACCACTTTCTATCTGTGTCAACGAAAATTTGTTTTTCGCTACCAGGAACTCCTTTTTTCTTCTTGATTGAGTGGAGATTTGATCAATAGTGCAATCGGTCAATAGTTGACATTTGTCAGGTGTTCTTGGGGTTTTTTTAGGTGAAATACGAAATTATGAACCATCCAGCAAGATCTATTGTTGTATTTTTGAAGAATTTTTCGAATTTAAACCTTTTATAATTCGCAACTGTGCCCAATATCTATGCGAGTAAAATTTCTTTTTCGAACCAACCTGTGTTGTGGCAGGGAAATGCGTGGTTTGGCGAAGTTTACCAAACTCTAATTTGGTGGAAATTCTAGGTAAGCTTAATTATATTAGAAAAACCTTGCAAAGGGGCGTTGCAGACGAATCTATCATTCAGCTGTGAATGACACATTTCGGGAGGCATTTTTCTTTCATTTTAGTGGTCGATAAGGACCCCATTTTCTGGTAGAATTTGGTTACTAGAGAGCTTAGAGAAAGAGGGTGAGAAAAGTCTTTAACCACGCCATAGGAAGAAAGCGAACAAAAGAGTTACTCCAACACGGAGACTGCCTCAGTTCTCAGAACATGGAGACTGCCTCAGTTCTCAGAAGACTCAGACTAAAAAGTTGGACTCCTTCAAGATAGGACGGAGACATTGGAAGAGTCGAACAGAGTTTTAATGGAGGGTCATTTTTGAGGAGACACAGTATCAGGAGAGAATGAGAAATGTTGTTTTTTTATTTTGTAGAAAATCCTCCAATTTTGGAGTCATTTCATGATAACCTTGTTAAAATCAACTAAAATTTGCCCGAATTGAGAAAAGATTAAATGTGTGAATTCCTCCAACCGTGATGAGGGCCAAAAAGTGTGAACAGACCTTCTACACCCCTGTCAATTCTCATGCCATCTTACAAGCTACCATCACCACAAAAAAGTATTCCTGTCGAAAAATTTTATTATTGTTCAAAACAAATCCAAACTCCAAGCACCCATCATCACCTTCAAAAAATCCGCAGGCATCTTTACCACAAAGTAATCCTATTTATTAAGCTCCCTGACACTAATAGCGTACCTAATTTGAACCGAGCAACTGATAAAATCTCCCAGAGAATTTTAACCCGAATACTGAAACTAATTAAGTCCGATGGCTTAGATAAAGCGATCGAGTTAATTGGTGAAGCTGCTCGGCAACTTTTGGACCGGAGTGTGTGCTTCCAGCGAACGCGGAGCCAACCTCAAAGTGCCATTATGTTGGGCCCCTTTGCCCGGTGTGCGGAGCCCACCGAGATATAGGCCTAAGAGCAGAAAATCACTTAAACCGACAGCTAAGAAATGACGGAAGATGCCTTCGGGGATCGAATTACCAAAATATTTTCATGCAGAAATTAGCAAATTCTTGTTCATTAACACATCGTTAACTAATTGAGTTGTCTGGTTTGACAGCTTGAAGCATTGATCAGGCAATGAGCGCGTAAAAGTTGCGGTCGTAGCGGCAAAAAGTGCGCAAGACTTGTTGACTTGGATGGGTTGCAGAAGTGGTTCACTTCCACTTCCGTCAACTGATTTTGATGTGCTTGCACTCTTGCAGTGCACAGGAACGGAAAAGAGGACTCACCCTGTACGTGATGAAATCACAATAAAAGCGACTGTTTTAAGAATTAGGGTGACCCGGACCCCTGTGATGTCTGATACTAGTCCGAAATTTTGTAATAAAAGTGGAGTAGATGAAGGAGGGAATGATGTAATCTGATCATGGCCAATTGTGCCAGCATCCCTCCAGGACTTTGAAATGAAATTATTACATTGTTGCCAGGATCGTATGGCATTGTCCCGGTGTTTGTTTTTCTGATGAAGTGGAAATATGTGTGCTACGCTTATACGAATTGAATTTGTATCGCGTTACCTTTTGTTGTCGGTAGATTTATTTTACGTACCTCAGGGACTGCAGCTACATTTGAATTTTTACAGCTTGATTAAGTTTTTTGGCTCGACGTCTTTGCGAGAAAGATTGAAATCAGCAGTGTATAATATCGCATTGTATCGTTTCGACGGTAATGAACAGTATCGCAAAATGAGTGTTAGTAAGCTTTCCCATGATGATCACCGCTGTATAAATACCTGAAAAATATACACATTACCTAGTAATGGATTATCACATCAATACGACTTTTAACTGACATATTCACTAATGCAAGAGATGTTTATAGGATACTGCTTGCGACACTGTAACTCTATGGTAACGGAATGTTGATCCTTTACAGTATCGATGAAGTACCTAATGTGTACATGAGGTATTTTGTAGAGCACCGCTTCAGTAAATTTGGGAAACCCTTCGCCCTCACAGAAACTGCTCTCGGAGATCCAATGTCTTCCACACCAAAAAGCATTGATCACCTTTATTTGAAGGCAGAATAGCCGAGATTGTCAATGGCTCCGGATAGCATCCATGTGTTCTCGCTATGGACCGCACCATAGGTCTGGGCTTTTGTTCAGGTGACTTTAGCGCCAGCACTCCTTTTGAATTGTTCGTAAAAAGAAGAGGAACAAGTCATCAGCATATCCTAGCAAAAGAAGTCTTACGGCAGTGGACCGCACATTCTTCCAGGTCGCGCTGAAGATTCCCTAGAAGCGGCTCTAGCGACACATCATAGAGCACGCCTGGCAGAAGACAGCCCGTCCAGACATCCCGACGAAACCGTTAACTTGGTGAAAAATTTGGATACATTCAAATTTTAAGGACATTAGGGATTTTCATCTCCTGGGTTATGAGGCATGTAGTCCAAGAACGGTGTTGTGGCAATTAAATATTTGATCTGACACGAATATACTTTGATTTCAATACCACAAATATTTGATTCCAGTAAAACGAATTACAGGATTAGTCCAGGAAATTTTAATTGATATATTACTCATATTAACTATGGAACTATTGCTACTGCCTTGCTGATATTGTAGTGGTTGACGAAGTCTTAGTTCAGTATTAATTTGCAAAAGGGCATTGATGGCAAAAGTGATGCCACAACTCGGATTAAAATCACATTCAACTTCGGTACTCCTCTTAAATCTTGAGAAAACACAAAACAAACAACTGTAAAAGTCTTGCAAATTACCGGATTTTATTGATTTATGTAATCACCACCATAACTCTATCGAATTTATGAAATCATCAAGTCCAACGCCCACTTTGCTCTGGACAAAAGCCATAAGAACTCCAGAAACCTATTCCATTTGCATATAATAGCCCAACAGAGGGGAAACTATGCACCGAACACGACAGTCCCCAGGTGGTGTAGTGTGAATTTATCTCGTCCTAGTAATCAGTAAGAAACACCTAAATTAAGATGAAATAGTGAAAAGAAAACAGCAAATAACAACAAGAGCTTAATAATAGAAGTTTTGTAAGCCATGACGGATTATTTGCATAACAAAACTCGCCACACTTGGCCACCTCACTGCCGGGAGTCCTATCACGAACTGGATAAAACTCGTCAAATTGAGTGAAATGAATTGCCCGACAATTATTCACCTGGTGAGCAAGAATTCATTTTTCTTGTGTTGATGAAAATGTTTAGATAAGACATGAAGTGCTGAGTTGTGAAAATTGTTCAGGGGAACAGGAGAACAATGGCGGAATGGGAAAAATTAAACCGAACCACCTTTTGTTTAGCAAGCAACTATGGAGTCGAGTATAAGTGGAAATGAAAATATTTTCTCTGGCTTTGTCTATCCATACAGGGAGGAACTATATACGTTCACGTATGGTTTGGATGGTGATACCCCAGATCACCGATTAGCTACGCTCGTCAATTTAACCGTGGCCAATGTCGGTTTTATGTATTCAGCGAATCTGTTTTGTAGAAACACCCGAAAATTCACTTTGATCCGATAGTAAACTATTACCAATCCGACCTGCATCGAATATTTCGGGTATCATCCTTCCTTTGTGCCTTAATCTGTGGAACTGATCGAGCTTGAGGTTGGGAGCTGTGGTAGTGGATTTGTGGTTAACATTTTAAGCAAGGAGAGAGATCGTGAAGATGTTCTCCTTGTTTTTTTCCTTCCTGAAAATAAAAGGAACTGGAAATATCTGTTTTTGGTATGGGAGGGCAGGCAAAAGGATAACGCATTTTTGTTTAGCTGTCACTATAATCTCGTTTCCATTACGTGGTTTGGATATGTTATCTGAGTGCAATCGTTGATTCTGTAGATTTTGCTCTTATTGAGAAAGGAATGATGGTAGCGGGTGTATTAAGAGGAAAATTGTAGTGTGGTTTAATTTTTCCGGTTTTGTGGCTTTTAAAAGATATTATTGTTGTCTTAATATCGATGTACCCGTTATCTGATATTATTGAAAGGATTTTATGTTCATACCTTTTTAAAAAAATCACATAAAATCAAAAATCATCCTTTTTGAAATAAGATACAATCTCGTAGGGTTGAAATGGATGTTAGGCGTCCAAAAAGCAGCTACCGTTTTTTTAGTTTTGTAACAGAATTGTGTATCTGAAGTTTCTCCTCAAATTCTTATTATTTCTAGAAAAATGTTTGGGACATTACATCAGACAGAGGAACCAAATAGTATAATAACAAAAATAATGCTTATTATCCTACTCCGATGGATATTAAATGTCGGATTTGTGTTCATTCAATACTTGAGCCTTGGCTTTTTTTGATTGCAGATAGTTTGGTATCTTCATTCTGAAAAGGTGCTTTTTATATCAATCTTCAACATTTTTTCAACATGTTTACTACCTTGTACTCTTTTCTTGTACATGAATCCAAAGTAGGTTCTAATGCGTTCTTATTGGTGCAAAACATTAATATCGCTTGCGTATTCATCACGTGCCTAACCAGGCGTTTCTGTTCAGCCATAGCTATATAGTTTTTGTGAACCAAGTCTAATAGTAATTAGGCTGTCCTATTAAACGTAGAAAAGCAATTAGAAACATAGCTTGATGAGATAAACGTCTTTTAAAATTATAATCTACTACTGGGAACCTCCTCTATACAGTGCTCCAAAAAAAACCCCTTACTTTGTCAAAATAAGTACATGGTCATCTTTATCTGGAAAAAGTTCTCTCTCTGAAAAGCCAAAGGAAGTTGAGTAACCCAGAAAACTTTTACGGTTCTAATGTGCTTGAAAGAACCTGGAAGAATAGTTCTTAAGAAATTTCACAATACTCCCTTTTCTCATGATTTTTCAACTTGATCTCAAATCACTGCCCAATATACCGAACTGTTGGACAAAATTACCTTCCTCTTGGTATTAGCGCGCAAAAAATGACGCCATTATTCAAAGAAACTTGATACGCCAAATGGGCCATTTCATTTATTTTTACCTCGCCATTCCTCAATAATTACCACCTAATGCAAGATCCTAGCAAAAAAAACAGAATCAATAACTACACCAGACTGTCCCTCTTCAAAAGAAACTTCCGTGCTCGACATATTACAACCAATTTTTCACCATTCTTTTGTTATTAACGTTTTGCATCCTGTTTTCCTTGAAAGATTTCTATTTTTGTCCTCAATCGCTGATTCTATTATTACGATGGAGCAGTCAAAGCCAGACAAATCTCTGTAAATACGACACTCCCTATGTCAGATCGGACGGTCCATCTGATGACTGTACATCATGGACAGATTTGCAGAAATAACACATCCACCAAAGCCATAAATTCGCTTTAAACGTGGCTTGTTGTATGTCGATTGACAACAAACAACCAAAGAAGCATCTCAAATTACCACCCAAAGAAGAAGGTAAAAAATTAATGTGAGACGGTGCCGGGCTTATTGTGCTTATCTGACACTTTCCTAAAGGTTATAAGTTTGTCGGTTCTCCCCGAGGGCATACCTCATCTGGACTTTTTTTTGTTTTCCAACCGTGTGCTGAGTACCTACTCTCAAAATTACAAGACTCCATTCAGAGAAGGTGTTTTTAACGCATTTTCCCTGTTCTGCACGTGTAATTGTTGTCCACCTCATTTCTTCCTGGCCGTTCTCTCGGATTAGCATCGAATGACACAAGAAGGTGAATTGCAACAAAACCGCGCGTTTAATCACCAAACCGCAACCGCAGGAGCCTCACCCAATTACCCTCCTGGTAATACAACCAGGGTCACTTGTTCGGTCCCGTAAAGAAGCTAACGAGCAGGAAAACACAAAAGTGTCACGTTTAACATAAGCCTATTAGTGGCCTATTAAGAGGTGTGTAACCCGATGCCCTCTGTGTCACTCGATGTTGCCCATGATGTTTACTTACCTTATCTGAAATTGCGGTGAAAATCTTAAAAACTCGTGTAAACATCGAAATTGCATTATATTACTATGTCCTCCAGAGGTAACCTACATTTATCACCTCACCTGTCGCCGTGCAAAAACAAAACAACGGATGCCACGAAAGAAAATTTGAGATGGAGCCGGATAGTGAAGGAAAAAGATTCGATCTGATTTGAGTTGGGAGATATAAAAGATTCCGTTTCAATTGAAGTCTACTTAGAGGAAAATTGGAAGGAGAGTTTTTCTGGTGAAAATTGGAAAATTTTAAGTAAATACACCAATTTAAATGAAAAGCCGTCCGTTTTTTGGGATCGCGATTACACTATCCCAAGGTAATTTACGGTTGCCGTCATTTTGGCAGGCTAGTTCTGGAACCTGTACAAGTCATTTTAAATGATTCCTAGAAGAGTCTAAGAATAATTAGAGAGCTATGCTAGAAGAAAAAGGCAATCACTGTTTTCTTGTAAGAAAACTCTCGGCAAAAATGAGGTATTAACCCCCTCATTGTGTTCTGGATGTAGACTGTCATCGATAAAAGCTATACTTTCGCATTATATTCTGCATTAGTCGCTGTCTTGGAAACTGTGGTGCATCTTAAAAGCCTCACCAAGGTATAAAGAGCAGTTTGCTTGGGTATCAACTCAACAGCAGCTGCAGCGATGGAAGCCATACTCTATCCTCTACCCCTAGGCGTCTGTGCTAAAAGCATCGCTACTAAAAGTGTTAAGAGATCGAAGTAACTAGTCTGCAGGCTGTTGGATGTTCTTAGACCAATGGTCAGCTTCGAGGACATTATGCACGTGACCAAAGATTACACAGTCCCCCGGTTCAATATTAGAAAAGGGCTTCTCCGTTATTATCCCTAGCAGAGACGAGTGTACACCGGATAGCTCCAGTCAGATATATACGTATGGGTCTTCACGTACGGGTCGAAACTGTACGGGGAAGGGGACTTCCGCAATATTCGGGAATCCCACCGGTTACTTGTGTGGCACAGTTTTCCTCTCGGTCAGATTCTGGTCTATCGTCTAGACCAGAGTGTTAACTATCCATATACAACCAATCGCACTAATAATATGCTCTGTGACTAGTTCTAAATTTCCCATCATATTTCTTAAGTTAGCAACAGCCAACCTTATTATTCAGATTATAATGCAAAGTTAGAATACCCAAAGTTAAGAAACTCCGTCGCGTTTCTAATCCCTTTAAGTTCCTTCCGTCCTGATTAACTCATAAACGTGAAATCACTGCATCGCCACCACAAGCGATGCATCTAAAATATACTTAGCGGCTACCAGACCCTCTTATCTTTATAATAAGCGT
This sequence comes from Dasypogon diadema, assembly GCA_006980735.1. NCBI lineage: Eukaryota > Metazoa > Arthropoda > Insecta > Diptera > Asilidae > Dasypogon > Dasypogon diadema. The sequence goes on from QYTT01083499.1 coordinate 65,221, forward strand.
AAATTGTCTGCGGCATATACACAACCTGCTTCCAGAATTCAACGTTGGCATGTCTAACCCTTTGCTGAAGTTGCCATGTCTTAATCCCATGATATCAGCTTCATTAGTGATAAACGTACTGTTTACAGGGACCCCAGGAAAGGTACCCAGCCATAACCAGTCAGTCAGCCAGCCAGCCAACCAGCCAGCCATCGAATCAGATCAGAAGAAGACATAAGACAAAAATAACCACGATCTCGACTCGAAAAAATTAAGCGACTATCACACTGTGATAATCCCAGATACTGAAAGATACTCTCGTAAGTATAACGATAACGGCTAATCTGCATAAATAATTACAAATTATGTCCACCTGGAAGTTTGTAGCCATTTGCTCGAGGATCAGACTCTCACATCGTCTTCTATCAAACTCATGAGTGCAACGAAACCTTTCCGAGATCCCAGGCATCTAGAAATCTAGATCCGTCAACTTAGAGCTACTCGATCGGACGTGGAGAGTGTCAATTTGCCTTTCTTCAATGAACAAGTGGATAATTTGATGCGTGGGCAAAGCAGTCCAAAACACAGAGATCTTGTCTAGTCCCGTGTGCTACTCCCACCTTGATCTGGCGATCGTGATACTTGAGATTCCCATCCGACCCCCTTCATCCTGGTCTGGTGATCGTTTGAAATGATCAGCTTTTATTGAAATTGGATTTGATTATATTATTAACATTTTTATGGGCATTTTATCTGTTTGTGTTTTGATAGTTGGTTGCTGTCGGCTCTTGTTGTTGATTCCCATTTGTCTCGGTGGATCGTTCCGTTTTCTATCAGGGACTTGATTTTCTCATTTTTTCGTTTTTATCAAGATCGTTATCTTCTCAGATACTTTTCGTTTTCGACATGACTTCTTCAGGTGATGCCTGAACAGGCAGTCGGCTTGATTGAACTGCGCTGAGACTTTTAGACGATCGCTCGCTGTCCCTTGAAGTGTTCGCTTTTATGATGATCATAAAATAACTTTTGATAGCTTCCATTTCAAAGTAGATTACCTGAGGATTTTCACTCTTCGACGTTTATTGTTATTTCTGTGTCACATTAATGCATCAGGTGCACGAGAATTTGATATGAGTGTGGATAAAATTTAATTTAATTATTAAATGTGCCACGTTTTCGTGCTCGTAATTATTTTATTGAGAAATAATTTTATTACAATCATACTTAAACGTCGATAGCAACAAAAATGATGCAAATAAGGGACAAAAGTGGTGCAAACAAGTGTGCACAGTGGTCTCCAAACTATTTTAGTTAGAAATATATATTTTGATGCAATTTGTATACAAACTCACGAATTTATTCACAAGGAAGTACGGCGGACGACTCTGGAGAAAGAAGTTCTCCTTCAACCCCTGTCTGTATTTCGTAAACAAGCCGATCCACAGCTAAGAAATAAAAGTGTCCCTGTGGCAAAACACTCATTTGAATGCGCTCATCTGAAGCATTTACCTTCACAACCAGATCGATAAGCCCTAAGTAACCCGCAGAAATTGGTGACCAGACAGAGCACTCGGCGACCCAAAAAGTCATAAGTAACACAGCCTGAAAAAACCCCTAAAAAAGCGGGGATTTCTGAATATGGGAAAACACTCTATCGTTGGTTTTTGGACAGTGTGAGAAAAACTTACCTGTAAGCAATGTTCTTTCACCTTTTCAAAATTACTGTGGAGAAGGACATAATTTTGATGAAATGCAAAATAATGCTCACGCAATGATGATGACTTCAGCTACAAATGGTCCCTGAATCAGGTGTTAAAGTCAGGCTAGTGATCTCAAAATCACCCTGTATATTAGCAGCGCCGTATTTTTTATTCTAAATTTTACCTATCCGCTTCTTTTTGGTCTGATTTTTCGTAATATACTCCTTACAGCTGCTAGAATCGAATGTTTAAATACTTACAATTCAGGAATCCTATGCAAATATTAAAAGTTAACAAATTCGCAATAATCCTGAAAAATATTTCTTCAATCCTAAGATCAAACAAACCAAGCTGAGTGCGATCAAATGAAAACCAATTCAAGCGATTTTAAATCTAATCCTCCAACAGATGACAACGATATCCTTTTCGCTTCGCAAACATCAGGACAATACTGGAAATGTCTCAATAAGCCGACAAAATATTTCCTGTAAAATGCGCATGGACATTAGGCTTTGTACAAATTTACCAGCAAGGGGAAGTACAGAAAGATATGTGCAATAATCCTTCACGAACAGCAAGAATATCAGACATTGTCTACGTAGGAAAGAAGGGAAGGATTTCTAAATGGGTAAGAGACGAAAAATGTTAGTTTTATTCATTGGTTTTAAATTGCCTTAATTATCAAGGCGAATACTGAAAGTCAATAGACCGTAAGCTTAGAGGATTTAAACGCAATCCATACTTTTGAAAAATGATCTAATCTAGGGAATCATCCAGCTCAGTCAGAGTATCTAGTAAACTGTCCTTTTTAGTGCATTCATTAACACGTTGATTGCTGCAATGAGCATAAAAGCTTTCGTGAGAGAATTCCGTGTTAAAATGCCTTTGCTGTGAGAGAGCTTTTAAATGCCGGTCACTGGTGACCGGTGACCGCCCACGGCAGTCAACGTGTTAAGCTTACGGTAGTCCACACAGAATCGTATGCTCCCATCTTTCTGGCATACTAAACTAATGCAACTAAAGATGCCCATGAACTTTTTTATTCTTTAGTGACTCTGCCTGTTCCTCCACAGACTTGATCAATATCTGCTAAAGGAAGTGTTCAGGAAGGCTGTCGTATCGGCTGTGAAATTTCGCGTCGATACGATGCTCGACCGGACCAGTTTTCCCATAGTCATTCTCTGATATAGCAAACACATCATGAAATTTTCTTATGACCTCTGCAGATAAGGAAACTCTTTCGCTAATGTAACATCCGATGAAGAGCAGGCCACTTTGATTTTTATCTTTTGATGTCTACTGTTGTTATTGTCTGCACTGGCTGACAGGTGCCAATCACAGTTTGTTTCTTTAGTTGAACTTCATTTTGGGCTGCATCAATAACACGTTTACTCTGTTCATACCAAAGTCCTTCCTACTAACGTCATCTTATTTTTGCTGTTAAAGTTCGATTCGACCCCCTGGATCCCCATCCACTTTCGCCCAAAACAGCGTCTCAAAAATTTGCTGGCATATTATTGTTCGCAATTTACCTTGATTCTCGCACTCCTTCTATGTTTCTCCTTCTAATTTCTATGTTTTCATGTACCAGGATACGCTATTCCAAATCCAAAACTATTTAGTGTTTCGGTAGAAATCTATATCGAAAATGCATTACTCATCAAGCTGTAAAGAAAAATGACTGTACAACTACGAAATGAAGAGTAGTCTTCAATGGGTCATTGAAAACCTTGAGTGGTGTTAGCCTTAATGATAACCAACTGATTGAACCTCGGCTGGAAGCAGATCAGTCTGGTATCCTCCTTCACTCGCATAAGCATCGATACATCTTTATGGCCGACATTGAAAAGATATATCGACAGATTAAGATGGCAAAAGAGGTTCAATGATTCCAAAAGATAGTATGGCGCTTCTTAGCTAACGAGTCTATAATGAATTGAAAACTTACAACGGATGGCATATGAAACAGTGTCTGCACCTTTCTTCATGATTCGAAACATCCGACATTAGAGAAACACAATTTATCCTCTTGCAGCGAAGACAGTAAGAATCGATTTTTATGCAAACGATGTTATGGCAGGTGCTAACGATTTATAAAAAGCCCCAGTTACTAGATCTGTTCGATTCAGCAGGTTTCTTACTTCGGAAATGGATAAGTAAATCTCAAAAAGTTATAGACGACCCCCTCAAAATGATGCCTAAAAATTTTAGATCTTTTGATCCTGTAAAATCTTTAAAATGCTTATAACTCCTCACAAGTACATCACAGCATAACGACCAAAGATTCATTTAAAAGAGGATACTAGTGCCTCTCCAACGTTATTCTGTCCCAATCGGTTCTGTCCTTAAAAAATTATTAAAAGTCAAAATTTAAAAATATAGATTTTGCGGTCATTGTGAATTTTTGGTCGTGAGAATTTTTTTGTCAAAATTGACCACAAAATTCCCATTTTATGACTTTGACCTTGAATAACTCAACCGATCGGGACAAGTAAGGCACCATTGGAAAGCTACAAGTGTTCTCTTTCAAATGTATCCTTGGTCGTTATCGTAGGATGATCTTGTCATGGATGGAGTCATGAGGATTTCACATGGTCAGAGGATATATAATCTTTGGACGCTTCGTTTTGAGCGGGCAAGTGATTTTAGGAGGGAAAAAACAACCGAACAAACGTTGATGAGGACATAAGAAGAAATTGATCGGTATACCAAATAACAACAGAAACGGAACGAATCTACACATACGTATACCTTCTGACCGGAAAATCAAAAGTAGCTCCCACTTAAGGCGCACATGACAACACCAAAACTAGAACTCTACGATGTGACTCTACTAACAAGATTGATTTAACCTACGACGACCTCACTAAACATCCTCAGGTTTTTTTGTATGGATTTGTAAGACCTAAGATCCAGGGGTGTTAGGCCCTACATTCAAATAAGTTTGAGATTGAGAAGACGGAATTTTCGAACCAAAATAAATTCATATACCGACCAATCGTACACCAAAACTAAATAGCTAAATTGGTTTATAACTAGATGTTAGTACCGCCTCAGATTGAAATTATCAAAATACAATATTGTTAGGGTTAGTAAATGAAATTGAAGACTTAGCTGCGTTTCTTCGTCGACATCAGCCAGCTGTAGAGGTCATCCAAGGACAATGCGTCTTTTTCTTTCCTTATTTTCCTGTAGACTCCCGTA
>QYTT01083503.1:0-18671 GCA_006980735.1 Dasypogon diadema
TAGGTAGTCTATTTCATGGAAATAATATCAAACAGGAACGGCAGTAAACCCAGACTCCGTGTGTTAAACTTCTGTTTGCAGTAGAAACGAGATCTTTGTGTTCGAAAGCAAAGTGTGTAGTATGGGAGCTATAATAAGATTTTGATGGAACAGATGCCCGACTAGTAAATAAAAATTAGACCCACTAGAATGTGTCGCGGAAGAAATTCAGTTTTGCACGCACATTTTTTACCAGTGGATTAATTTCTTAACAAAAATGCGTCAGTAAAAACATTTAAACTACAAAACTTAGCTGGGAAATGATTTCCCACGTTCCAGGGAGGAATTATTCCCACAATTTGGCACAACACACTTCGTAGTAAAATTTGGTGAGTTTAATAACAAAAACACTCATTGAACACGTTACAAAACTTTGCACTGATCACTTTCCACAGCCTCACACTGCTGAAACCAAAACTCAATCGAACTTCTGTCAGAAATTGCAAAAAATACGTCAGCAATTAGGATCAATTGTCAAAATTTTTTTCATTAGTCCCCATTCCTATTTGCCTCCGCCTCGCTATAGAGGCCACACATATGCACAGTGATTTTATATGATACAGCCGTTCTGTTTGACATTATTTTCATGGTCTATTCGCAAGAGACCAGTATGACACGCAGACGAATTTTAACTGAAAAAATTTATACATATATAAATGTGGATAAGCAAATTAGTAATTAGTCTTGTTTTAATATTTTAAATGAGTTTTAATAGTGTGATATTTTTGACTCTTCAAGTATAAATACATATATGCGATTACCAGGTGCGATGCAATTTCAGAATATTTACTTAAAAAGAAATGCACAAATTTATTGAATCCTAAATTGAGTTATATAGCCGTAATATAGGGCAAATTGCATGATGTGGAGGGATTTCTGGATTCAGATGTAATGTTCCAACCAGCATGTGGCGTCATCCATTCTAAACGTTTACTTGGAAGAAGAAAACGGGTTCTGCTGATAAATGCATCCCATCACCATCTCAGTGCCTTAGCCTTTTGGATGTATTTTCAAGCAGACAAGCAGGTTACTTTTCATATAACTTAAACCGGTCCAAGTTTGGGTAATAACCGTCCATAAATTAGTATAAATATTTGGCAACAACATGAGTGGTTCGTCGGAATATTCGAAAAAACAGAATGGAAATCAGGTTTTACTTATGCTTTCAAGTTTAAAGCTTAAATTCGATTGTGTTAGAATGTGCAGGTCGTTTGGATATACAGTGAATAAAAAGGTTAAATGACGTGTGCTCTCTCTTTTTTCTATTATTTGTACACATATTTCCACCTTTAATTCCAAATATAGATTTCAAATTATATAATAGCACGGAAGAAACAAAAAGTGACGAAAGTCTTAAAGGTGTCATGGAATTCTTTAATCCGATCTATACTCTTCCAAACAAAATTAAGGAATGATGCAAAATTACCTAAAATTTTTCTGGAATTTCCTTATTTTGCACAGTTCAAAACTATGTATGTGTTTAAGGGTTTCTCCTCATTTCCTTACTTATGGAAAAAAAATTTGTTATTGATGTAACAACTAATTAAAGCTTCGTGAAGCCCTGTCTTCTTTACCTAAAGGGATAAGGTAACCCTTTTATTTGTTACAAAACTATTGTTTTGCAACATTTTCTTTAAGATTATTACATAAACACTCCACGCAGTTTAAATTTGAAGACTAAGCAGAAGTTTCAATAATCTTAGCTAATGGTAAAAAGACCAAAAAAAAACCAATTCTGTTACCGAGGGAGGAGGGACGCTTGATCGCTATACTAGACTGCTCAAATAATTCATTGGAATAGATAAATCCCAGACGCAGTAGTTGTTTTATTGACGAATCACTTCGCTGTTTTCATCTTTTTTGTTTACTTCTCAAAAGTTTTTCATGCATTTCAGATTCTGTGCCCTTGAGGAGTCAGATTAAAACTATTAGGTACAACTGTTCTAATCTCATGGATATGAAGAAAAATACTATGGCTAGTAGATTAATAAATGAATTTTTTCAATACGAAACAACCGCAAATTCAAGGTGCACTTAAAAGTTATGAGCAATACGATCCCTCAAGTTATTCGTTTTTGAAGTTATTGCTGCAAATATTACTTCCTTCTGTCGAACGCAGTTTTTTAATCCTCAAAAGATTTAAAACTTGGATGCGGTGTAAAATAACTTATGTCGTTCGACATCAATATTGAAGATATTATTAATAGGTTCGCTAGTTCAAGAATTAGAAAATCGAATTTTGCACTTTAATAATATATTTCATATAATATGATAATTAATTAATTAATTATTCAAGGATTTTTAATTTTTTGCACAGTTCCTGACTCTGTGTAATACAAATTTTAAACAAAAGCATAATCACCAATATAAGAGGCATTTTCACCTATTTTCATTTAAATTTGGTAAAATTCCTAAATGACTCCTTTCAGGCAGAGCTGTATAATACCACGAAGCATACGGTCATGACCGTATCCGTATGCTTAGCGATAATACTGAAATATACTTAAAATTAATTAAAATTGCAATTTCTCGGAATTTTAATCGATATTTTACAATTTCAATAAGACGGAATTTTCAGTGAAGTTTTTTAATAACAATTCTTTTGAAATTCTAAAATTTAAATTACAATTCCAAAGTATATGTTTTAATATCATACAGCTCTGGACATTCAAATAGAAGAAATAGAGAGCGCATGTTTGTCTGCAAAATGGCACAAATTTCTACATAACCTTAAAAGTGCGTCAAAAACTTCCCAAGCGTTCCCCGGTTCGTCCCACTGCAATTATTGCTTAACAAAATTGTATGTGCAACAAAAATTTTTATTAATTTGTTTTTATAAATGTATACCCTTAAAACTATAAATTTCTTCGTCTTTAAAAACCCAAAATTAATTGTTTAAATATCCCGCCTAACAACGCCGGCAAAAGACAAAAATATATATGGTATATATCTGTCTATTTTCTGCATGTCATGTGCCAAACTGACGGCAGCAGCGGGCGCCAAAATTTAAAATATGATTCAATTTTGGATCTTTTGATATTTGGAGCAAGGTAAAAAGATATAGTTGAATAAATTTAAATTCTAAAAATTTGTTGAACACAAATTAAAAAGTTAGAACATTTACTTTTTTAAATATAAATGCTTGGGTTTACTTAACATTGAACAATATCTAGAATTCGATTATAGTTCAATTTGACTTTAAAGATCGAAGAGATGAGTACATTGACTTCAAAAATGTGTGCCATTTTTTAGAAGACAACTTATATGGGACTTCCCCTCCATATATTCATCTCAGTGGCTCTGGAGCCTGCTGAACGCATTAGTCATTAATGCGACGTTCTCGGAACAAACTTGATCGTGTAGGGTATTCTTTGTGTTTAGCAAAATTCAAAGAAATTTATGCGGAATTGAAAGAGGATTGAGTTGCCGGAAGAATGTATTTGTAAATTTGAAAATGATCTTGGCATAACATAAAATATATTTTACGAAAATTATTCTCTATTCTAGCCTATTATTTCGTGCAGTAATTTTTTGTTTTTGTTTAAATTTTAATAAATGTTTTTCATTTTCTTTGCCTTTTGCTTCTTTTTTCTTCTTCTTGCTAAACTGTATAGTAATAAAACATAAGATAGATTTTTACACTAAAAGCAGATTTTTTGAGTTTGAAACTCAGATTTTTAATGAGGGCTCTGTATCAACACCGTTCCAGAACTGCCATTGAATGTGGACGATCACCTCAGATTTGCACCCAAAACATAGTGAAGCGCTGTATCGTTGCTCTCCTTCATTTTGGGTGTTGACCTTTGGCAGTCGGACAAGGTACGTATTCTCGAGACTATCATATTTGCATCCGAAATGTATTAAAACGCAGCAGGTCGACATCCATGCTAACACCACATGTGCGTGTACTATCCCCTTAATTGACAGTTAACTTTAACATTACTTCCAAGTTTCAGAAACTAGAGGGCTCCTAAACATTCCGAATTCATCTAAGATTTCCTAATGTGAAAACTGCAGTATAAACTCCTGAGTATGTTACTCTGACCACACGAAAACGCCAATTCTTGACCGCACCGCATAAAACACGTCCGACGTATAGCGAGTTTTTAGTTCCGTGAACGTCACAAAAGCGCTTGTTAATTATTATTATTCGTTTAAAGACATGAATGCTTCAGTTGACGCCGAAAACAAAAAAGTAAAGTTAGATCGTTCGCGATCGAGTGGGAGAGCAACAAGTGCTGGGGAGTGGGAATAAACCGACAAGTCATGATTGGTATGGACTCCCACCTGACCCGACTAAATAGAGTTCCGAGTTGTGCTTGACACAGGCAGCCGCTGCAGTGAAGATGTAGAGTCACCTTATAAAGCAGAAAATTAGTGATCAACTGAAGACAATAAAAAGCATCCCTGTTACTACTCAAAATCGCCAAAATCCTACACCAGTCGAATGATGATAACATAACAAGTTTAAAGGATTTTGGCGGCACTTCAAGTGTCAGAGCCGACAATATCTCTGCATACGTGACCGTAAACAACTGACTACAACTGCTAAGTCGCAACAAATGTTTCACTACGGCAGTTAAACAAAGCTAAACTTCCGGTATAGAGCTTGTCTCGCGTGGCATTTTATCACGATGGCGATTTCCTCACCTTTGTCCCATTTGGACCTTCGATTCTGAGTGAACCTCATAATTTGTTAGAACTAGCGGAAATTTGGGACAATAACAGCATCAAAACTTATTATACGCACGTTTTTATGTTCACTTTTGTATGTACATATATTATGGACAAACTACTGATTTTCGGTGGTAAATTTGTTTTATAAATTTTCCGGAAATTAGCGATATTTCATTTGCTTTAACAATTCAATGCAGCCAACATATTTAACAGTTTCAGTACCGAGAAGCACTATTGCTTCCTTTTAGTTTGAGATTGCAGCCTTGTGGCACTCAACCTTACTCAAATTATAATCACACCAAACCAAGCAAAACATTCCACTGTATTCTGAGGTTTGGCACACGGCTTAAGTAAAGCAGTCTAGATGTATCTAAAAATGCTTTAAGGGAAATCTTTTTATCGCATTTTACTTGGGCGCAGCACGCTGATGAAGCAAAATGTTTTAAACAGTTTCCCTAAAATTGAGGTGTTCTGTTTGGTTTGACCACTGACCTCGCACAAATGGACCGAGATATATGCTATCTAATGTGGATGCAATTATCTGAGGCAGGAAATGTTTATGGGAAACGAAAGTAAATATAATTCTCACTTTTGTTGCTCAGTGTCTTAGTCAGGCTGCATATCAAGGCAACTTCATACAAAGCTTTCAAGCGTGTCGCACGGTCGCTCATATAGAGCTGAAGAGAACTATAAGGGAAAACATCACATCATTTATAATAAAATAGAATTTAGCGTAGGAACTCTGTATGTAATGCTATACATATAATGAAGAAAATTGAATGTTATTTTCCTCATTTTAGGGTCCTACTTTACAGTACAGGCAAAATAGAAATGCTCCTCATTATTCTTAATAGAATTTGATGTCATTCTATCTTCTATCAACATATTTATATACCGGTAGACCAGATGTATAATGATGTGACTAGCCTAAAGCAGTATTCAATCGTGCTTTAAAGGAAAGCGTTGTTCTTGGCTCCTTTTCTTGTTCTAAAGTTCCATCGAGTTGAAAAATAATATTGCAGAAAGCAGAAGTTATACAAAACTGCTCTCAACTTAATGGTGCTTTTGTTCTTACGTCCAAAAGAATTACTTACTCTTTGTTCATTTCCGATTGTAAAATACTATTTGTATTAGTTCCATGATATTGACTAAAGAAAGCATGAGAACATTGATGACCCTTGGGCGTTGGATCCTTCTCTCTCTCTTCGATGGAATTACACGGTTGAGTATATCCAAAGGATCAATAAGTAACTGTATGAGGTCTTTGGATATTTTAATATTGTAAACTACGTAAAGCCCAGAAGATTAATTTGATCTCCACTTGTGCACTTTCGGTTTAAATGAGTTAGAATTGTTTTTTAAAATTATTCGCCTCAAAAAGCACAAGATTAGCGAAATCAGTCTATATGATTTAATAATTTTCTGATTGATAAACATAACCTACTAGTATTAACAAAATGCAAAGAATTTAAAAATTAATTTCAAATCTTGAGCACAAGGATAGGGACAGTGCTTGCTGAACTTAATAAAAACAAACACTGGCTTAATTGATTTATTAAGGAGCGCACCCACATATAAGGAACCCAAATGCTTTTGACGAATGTTGCAATATTTTTTACGAACTAAATGCATCAACACCAACAAGAACAACGGCAACTGGTAGATAATCTTCCTCTAGATGGGTAAATAATTCTCGGCTCTTGGTCAAAAGGGAAACTCAAATTGATAAATTGATAATTGATACAATTGAAGTGTTCAATAGGTCATTTGCAGTGATTTAAACATTATGTCATATAAAAGCATGTACAATTTGGTTATGTCTGTACTATGAAGCGTTTCCGCACGATTTTGCATCATAAAAATATACATTTCTACAACTTAATAATATCCAGCATTCACAGAGAAAAATATCCTATCTTCTATCAACTGCTTTTTATGTTAATTTGCTCATAAAAAATTCTCTCCAAAAAGGTAGTTATATTTTTACGGCTGTATGTATTTGTAAAAACAAAGAAAAAAATTTTTGCGATTGCACATACAACTTTGTTAAACGAAAATTGTGGCAAGATGAACTGAGAAACGCTTTGCAGGTTTATAACGCACTTCCAAGGTTATGTAAAAAATTTTTTTAAGCAAACATGCGTCCTCTACTCCTCTATTTGATGTATCTCTGTTTTAAACATTCGAATTATTGAAGTTCGAAATCGTTGGGACGTACTTGGAAAAAATTAATTTGAGGCTAGACCCCAACGAAGTGATTCTAAGAGGGAATGGCGTGATCTTTCGGGGTTTATTGGCCTCTTAATGAGAAAATGAGAAAATCTAGCGAAATCGTGACATATACGATTGATTCAAAAACTACTTTACATAACTGTCGTTACCCAACTTGAAAAATTGAATAAATATTGACATGATTTCTCGTTGTGAATCTATGTAGCTTTATTGAAAATCTGGGCTAATTAAAAGTCCCTTCTTGGTATTAAAATAAATTGCGTCTGCACAGTGAAAACGTTGCTAGTTGTTAGTGACCGTGAAACCGAGTTTTTACTCCTCGGTTCCGAGTTCCGAGATGTCAAGAATTTGATAAAACAAATTGTTGCTTCTGCAATTCAAGATTGTTACAAATAAAAACCGAAGACCGAACGGACAATGGCTACCATTCACTGCATTTACAGTATCGTCACTGTTTTAGAAAAATCGCTGGGCGAAAACTGTAACAAATGAATGCCTGCACTTGAAATTTACCTAAAAAATAAGTAGGTACTACTTATTTTTGGAGATTTTTATAAATGATATAATATCCAACTTTACATTGCCATCAGAGTAGTAGCAACTCACCTGTCCAAAGACTTCACTGACGGAAATCTATTGAATTGTATATAATATATAAACACAAAAAAAGATCACTATGAAAACCTCAACGAAACGCTCATAACTTACACTAACGCGATTCATTATTTCGCAAATTTAACACTTTAACACGAGATTTTCTGTAGGTAGAAACATAAAAATTTATCAATACGAAAATGTTCACGAATATCTTGAAAAATTACACGTATTCCGGACAAATATTTACCGCGCTGTAAAAGACCGTCATAAAAATACGAAAAAGCACAAACCTACAGTAACAAAGAAACACAAATTTCAGACTGCCGACGGCAATAATTTTTGTCGAAAATACTAGACCGAACCAATAACTTAACAACGCAACTAGGGACTGCAACTGGGGTCTGGGGTCTGGGGTCTGGGGACTATCAATTTGCGGAGAGAAGCCTTAGAGATTTGCTACAACCATACAGCTAGCCCTAGCGCAAGCGCACACTTTGTTATCACTATTACCGCTCAGGAAAAATCGGATTTTGGGATTTTTAGGTAAGAGAGCGCAGGGAAGGGAAGGGTACTGTCATCCAGTGATGACAGATCCACATGTTTGTCTGGATATTGCCAGACTTTTGACCCGTTTCCAGATTTCCAGATTTTCAAAACGACTTTCCGACTCTCTGAAACTTGAACTGTTTTTCTAAATTTGGAATTTGGAAGTTAAATTTCCTTTTAACCTTTCCCTTCGAAATTATTCTATTTGGGACGCAATTGTATTTTCGTTTGGTAATGTACCTCAGCGTTTGTGATTATTCCACTTCAAATGGCGAGTTCAGTACTCAAATAAAATATGTCCAACTTTAAATCTTACAGAAAATTTAAAATAAAAATTCAGACACGATGCAATGTTCTAATGTGACATACATATGTATAATAAAAATTTTATGTTTTAAAGAGAAGACTAACTTTATTTTGTTCAGTACATATACAAGCTTTTATTTTCGGCTGGAAATTTTTATTATTACTGTTTTTGTTAAGTTTTTGTAATATTTTTACAAATAGACTGTTTTTATATCACTTCAAAATTTTCCAGATTTTTTTCGCCGTCATCATATCACATCCCAACAAACATATCAATCACAGAAACTGCAAGGATTCGCTTCCTGTGGCCGATACCTACCATTAAGGGAGGCAGGAGTTACATGTCATGTGTAACACGTGCAACTGTATAAATCAATTCCGCTTTTCAGACTTTCAAAAAAAAAATCCTATCATTAAAATTGCAAGAAAAGTTCAGGTAAATTCTTAACATTTGAGAAATTAAGCAGGTAAAATTGCAGACGTAATCGTAATCTCGATAAAAACTTTGAAGGTGAGGAAATATTATAAGTGAGTCAGTTCTTAGTAGTCCTTAGTAGATGCTCTTGTCAGTAAGTTGAATTGCGGTTCAATAAAGCTCTTTCATTAAAACAGTGTTTAAATTTATTTGTGATTATATCTTTTTTATTTGATCCGGGGAAAATATCACAACTCGCGCAATCTAACAATAATTTTTGAAGTTCTTACCAAAACAAGCGACGGGCAGTTGTAGATTTTTAGATGTGTAATTCTGATAAAAGCTGAAAAATTTGCTGAAGCTTCTCTCGGTAAGGTGTTGGATATACAATAGCTTATTGGAAATTATTCAGTTTTTTTTGTAAATTAAAATCAATTCTAAATTAAAGCAGAAGATTTGCTTCATCGAGTAGTTTGCTGTTGAGAGCTGTTGGCAGATTGATCGCTTTTTATATAGTAGCGCAGAACTATTTCCTGCAGCACACAAAACCATTTTTAGGCCCTACTTCTCAAAGTAATGAACAACTCAAAATACAGCACTGGTATATCAGCTTTCCGAGCCACTCGCACTGGCCCTGATATAGCTCCTTCCTATTCCTACTTCTTGTTCAGAATACATGAAGAACTTCTCGTCAAATGACTGTGAAGAAAACCAAATCGTGCGTAAAAAGCCACACTGCTTCTTGCAATTTTTAATTGCCAGTTGGAACTACTGCCAATGCAAGAATCATGAAATGGGTAATTCACTTAAAAAGGCTGAACCAGAACCATCTGCAGCTGCTAAAGGGTAGCCTTCGATGGAATTTTCCACATACATCAGAAGCATGTTCGGCTAAGTTGATCATTGCATTCAGATTTAAGGCTACAAAACAAAAGTCAATATGGTGACTGCCTGCAGAACAATAAATTTAGCTCCACAAAACCAATAAGCACCTCGGCTTTAGCACGTCCGCAAGAAACATGACGGTACCGGTTCGCTTCAGCGTTTCAAATGATTGTTGTTGAGGTTAGAACCAATGCAATCCCTTGTACTTTTATTTTTATGTTGGTTGGTAACACATTCATGTTCGCCCCCGTCAAATAACAAATGTTTTCCTCAAGAGGTTCGTCTGACGCATTTTTTCTCAACTTAGTGCGGCTACATTCAAGGTAAAAATTTATGAATGTTACTTCACTACGCTGTGATTTTGCAACCACTATTTGATCCTAAATGAAACTCATCATCATCACCCAACATAATTTTACAGAGGAACCCTCTACATTTAGTATTTCGCGTGTTTAAGAATTATCGAATTTCTACGAGTGTTTCAGTCTGACGGTAATTTCTCGAATTTTATGTGGGAACAAAGATAATTTTGCAAAGCCCAATTTACTCAAAAATTTACTCAAAAATTTTCCATGTAATGAATAAATATAAAAAGATGCAGAACTAGATGGAACTTTGATTTTAACAATCAAAAAATATTTTACACAATTGAAATTTTTTTGTGAAGTATTAAAGATATGGCTGGACGAACACATTTTTTACCTGGCTGTAAATTAAAAAATCTTGTTGGCTATAAGTGACAGCGTGCGATCAAATTAAAGGGGATTTTGTGCACTTTAATAATATCTAGGAATCAAAGTATTCGTCTATATTCTGAAAACATATTAAGTCCTTTATCGAGTCATTCACTATTTACTAATATACCGTAGACGTAGACCTGGAAGAGGCAATTGAGGGATCTTTATCTTTATAATAATAATAACAATGAGCTGGCCTTCTAGTCCGGAAGGAGCATTTCTCATCAGCGAGAGAACCATTTACCTATCTCCGCAAAAGCATTCATACATTTCCATAGAAATGTGTTAAGATTAGGCTCTCCGACAAGAATGCAAAATATGTAATTATTAGTAGAACCAAACCAAATAAAAGGACATAAAATTAGTCAATAATGTCAAATTCAGACAAAAATCACAGGACCAGGACATTTTAGACGCATTCAAGTCGAAGTCTTCCCCAATACGATTGACCGCTGTCTGGCTTTTAACGCCAGACATGCATACAATGGAATTGCGACCTATGAGTACTTAAGGCTTTTAACTAGTGCACTAAAGCAGGAATATTCAACGTTCAAGTAGTCCCAGATGTGTCCCTCACTGATCTGGTCTGTCTGCTGTTTCAGTTATTAGTTGCATGCTAGAGGTTGACCGATCGATTAGAAATCACGTAAGACGGCGTAGGGGCAGAGAGAAATCGTCCAGACAATTCAGACATTTTTGTGCGTTCAGAGGCAAATGATTTCATATTACAACGCAGGTTACCGTTCCGTTCAAATTCGGAATTACATAAGACCGCGGACAACTGCTAACAGTCGTGGAACCGACATTTTTATTGCAACCAAAGGTCCGCCAGTGCGATGTCGCAACTGGAAATGTTCAGTTTCTTCTATTGCCAAGATTTGTTCAATTGAAACGGTCAGCTGTTAACGAATGTTAAATAACGCGCCACTGGGCAAATATTGACTGCGCTCGGCTACCTGTTGAGTGCCGACGTAATCCATATTCAGTGTTTCTTATATTCCGACTGCCATATCAAACTTTTTTCCAGCGTTAAATAAAAAGATTTCTGGAGTATAAATTTTCAACGTTTCGAAGTGGTCGTTTGGTGGCTTCCTTTCGGGCAGCTTCACCTTTACAACTACATTCACATAACCTCAATTACGTGAACATTTTCAGTTTTCTTAGGCGTTGAATAACATCTAATTCGAATATCTTGTTAATTATACGGCTGAGTGGCCCGTGTAAATCATGAAAGCGAGCGATTACGAATTTTTACTCAAATCGCTGGTCAAACAACTGCTGACTGTTTCTAGCCGCCTAGAAGGAAACTCAAATTATTCCAGTTTAGAGGCAAAACAAAATTGATTATGTTATAATGTCTTCAGCGACTATATGGTACTCTCTTGGTCCTGCTCAAATTCTGAAGATCATGTTTGCTTTTGTTTATTTTTTAACTTGGCCTGATATAAGGGAAGGGAGAAAAAAACTGTATGGATAAATTAGATGAGGAGATTCTTTCAGAGAGTCGAATTAACAAAAAACGACTACCTATTATTTTATAAAGAGATCTTTATCGAATGATAATTGATAACAGCCTGAAGCACTTTAGAATTTTACCAAAAAGCAGTTAATTCTTTCCTCACAAAATTGGTTTTAGTACGTAATTTTTGTTGTTCACGTAGTTGAAGACCACAAACAAAGACCAAATTTCGCATAACTTTTAAGAATCTTTACCGTTGCCCACGTTTTGACATGAGATATATATCTCATACATACATACATATACAAAAAGTTTTGCAAAGTTTAAAAGTTCAAAACTCAGTTCAGCCCATATCTTTTAAAGGTGACATAACCTCACTATGTTGACTCCATTTTGCGTTCGCGATCGATTTGCAATCTTGGCAAAAACGCAAATATTTTGCCAAGCTAAAAGAATGAAGCTTCGTGGCAATTCACTTGAAATCGAATCAAAGTAGTTTCGTTGTAGAGCGGACACACCACAGCCATTACGTAAATCACACTGACGCGGAGGAAGAGCGTTCCGCGCAAAGATCACCTGAAAAATCCAAGAAAAAATTACAGCATCATCTGCAGTCTTATAACCAGTAGTTTTAAAGTGAAAGAAGACGTCGAAAACGAAGAAGAAGATACAAATTCGGCCGGAATAGCTATGAAATAACTGGTAAAGCGAAGCTTGAATTGCCGCGGATGCTACTAGCGATTGTGTGGCTTTTTCTTGATATCAGACTTTGGCCAGTGTGAAGTATCGCACCCACCATAATTCTGCAAATCACATGAAATACCTCTCCGATGTAGCTGGGAGTTTGAGACTTGGCGATGGGCCTGCAACATGAACAATTAAAACTGACAATCATATCAGAGCCAGATAGCACTGGGGTCAGTAAAATACGGTGCAGGAATACTAGAATGCTTTAGGGCGCTGCTTGCCGCAATTTGTAATCGCAAATCTGGAATATGAGAATATGCTTGAGCTGACGGAAGGGGTGCGATGAGGATTATAATGAGCCCAGCAAACAAATAGGCGCATAAATCGATTCTAATTTATATGCAAATACTCGCTCGGTGCTAAAAGCAAAAAAGTTTAACGATCGGCACTTAATACATCGCGTAAATACACAAACGACATACTCTCTGAATGCAAAAATCCCCTTTTTCTTTGGCCACCTAGGCAACTTATTATCTGGAATCTATAATTAATGTACTCCTATATTAAAAAGCGTCAGCAATTCAAGAGTCATTTTAACTATCGCTGACTAACTCAAGTCACTCTGAATGTTCATTCGACGTTTAATGAAAGACACCCAATGACGGTAAATGCCCTGATAAAGTCGTGTACGCAACGAAATAGTTGTCTAATCTTCCTAACTCTCGTATCCAGTTTGCATAGTATTTGTTTGAATTAAAAATATAAGGAGGAATAAAGATGAAGAAACATTCGCTGTTTTGTGACTTGGCCGCATTGGCAACCTTTTTACGCCTTACTTTCTATAAAGATTTTAAGTTCCTCCACTTGATCGAAAAAGTCAACATTAGCAATATTTATAGACGTTTAAGGTGCTCTCAATAATGTATTTTTGTTTGCTATGCGGATCTACTCTTGTAGTAGGTAAGAATTAAGAACTTCAACTGCGACCGATTGCAGACTTAAAAACTAACTTCCCTGCTTCATGACGTCATGAGCGAAAAATGCATTTTTCCTTGCGATTGCTTCGCTTCTCTTTCCTCTCTCTAGTCGCAGCGATTCTTTTATTTGTTTTTATTGCATGCACCGAATTCTGTCTGGTTTCTTTGCAAAATTGGAGCTGAGTCGTAAAATCTGCATTGTTTTCGGTTTTCGGGCGGTTACATTTGCATTCTGTTGATTGATTGAGTTTCAGCGGAACGGTATATGTTTACTAAAATTGCAGTCAAACGAGGAGGCGGAAATTTTTGTTATTGTTCGAATTCTCGCCACTGAGGAAGTCGGGCGGTCCAGGTGTTGTTTCTGCGGCAAAGCGGATTTCATGACTTCAGGTTTCTCATGGAAATTTTGAAATCCCGTTTTGCTTTACTGGATTTGTTGCCGCCAAATTTTGTGAGTTTGGTATCTTTACAGAGTTCGGCTAATAGCGCATAGTTAGAGAAAAAAATCATGTATGCCCTTATTTATTTTATAGGTAGAGGAATAATTTCCCCAACATAAGGTGAATATAAAATTGATTTCTGTGGGAATGAGGCCGGGAATCAATATTCAATATAAAAGAAATGAAGCAAAGATACAAAAAATTTGTAAGAATAGAGATGGGGTTTGCCGTGTTCCTGTAGGCGATTAAGTGGGAATGGGAAGGCATGAGTCTCCTGTCCAGCGTCGGGAGAGGATCCCGTGCTTTCGCTGAAGGCGACCGTAAAATATGTTACCTTGTACCTTGTTTGGAATCATAAATGTATACCATTTTCAAGTCACATTTCCCAAAATATAAAGCAAGAGTACCTATCATTTTCCATTTCAAAAGTTTCAATATTTCAAATTAAAAATTATTAAATATCAGAAGATATTAAATGAATAGTTAAGCACATTGTTCATTTATTTATTTCCAATAATGTTCCCCTGAGCATACTCTAGCATATTTCATTCATGATTATTTTGAGTATTTTTCAGCAATATAACCGAAAATTCCTTAAAATGCATAGAAAACTGCCGCAGTGACGTCGCATAAACAAAAACGCGTACATTACGGATATAAAACGGAGGATCGGACTGGCCTCATCAAGCTCTTCAGTCTTCATTTTACTGATCATATTTTAACAAAAGTGAATCATTTTCAATGTCCGTAAAGAAACTGAAACTGGGGCTTTTCATTAATCAAAACAGCAAAAACAGTGAAAATTTCCATAGTTAAATGTGAATGGATCTTTTCGCTGGAAACCACTATAAATTCCGTCGCGCTCGATAGTAGCAGTTCATGCTATCCCTTTCGTGTGCAGGAGATAATGACAGAGTTTATTGTTGATTTTATGAAAGAAATCTCCCTCCCGCCAGCGCAAGTGTACGTTTTCATCAGACACTTTCGTTTATTCCACTGCGCCTTAAATTTAGCATAAGGCAACATCCAAGGAGAGTGGCAAAGCCACGGAAAATGCAGCCATCCAGCCATAGGTCCTAGCCTTTGAGAGCTTTTTCTCTTAGTTGAATGGAAATTAGGTGGAATTATTTGGTCTTATCGCCAGTTCAACTTCCAAATCAGCAATTCCAAATTCCAAGTTGCTGCGCTTGCGTTCACTGTTGGTTCATTTTACATTGTAGGTACCTGAACTGAACTCGAACGCCATCCGCCAGCCAGACCGCCACGAACTCGACCGATGATCAAGAAATACGGAGATCAGAGAAGCTATTGTTTGGTTGGAACTTGGTTGAACGAGTAAGAGAGAAGCGGGAAGCAGACGATGAATTTTGTACAGATAGAGATAACATTAGTAGTGTGGTGTGTGGTGTCTAGAGTTTTACGTCTGCTGGATGCCTGGATGTAGTGTATGGTTGAATAATTGCTCACAGAGAGGGGTGGGACGAAGCTACTGGGAATTGGGAAAGTGAAGGAAGGGAAGCAAAACAAAAAGTAAGAAGGCTGCGCGGGCACGCGGGGATTCAAGCAGTGCGCAGAGCACTGGCACTGGTCGAATACGGGACAAGATAAAAAAAGGTGATAATAAATGCACACAACCACAGACCTCTGTCATTCGCCTTATCCACTCACGCATACAAACGCTCTGCGCACTTCAGCCGAAAACTGAAATTCACTTCACATTTGATCAGTGAAGAAACGAGCGGCGCGGTGAATAGACACGAGTGGTGTGGTAGGTTCAATTTTCCCTCACAGTGTTTAAATTTGTAACGGCGAGAAACGTAAAAGGAAATTTATAGCGATCCGTACCCAACTCAAAGTGAAATTTCAGTTTTATTGTTCTCTGTAAGCAAAATTTCAATTGAAAGTGAAAACACCGCTAGTTGCGGCAGTAGTAGCAAGACGCAATCGAAATCTCGTGTTTTTCTCGCATTGCACTGCCGTTTATAGCAGGGAAAATATATGAGGAGGGAATATTTTAGGTTTTCGTAACTGTTAAGACCAAGAAGCGAGTTTTGATCGTGCGTGTGTAAAAAATCTGCAGTTTTTTGGAATTCATATTTTATTTGCGTAAAGTTAACCATTGGAAAGTGTACAAAGGAAAAATCTGTGTTTCGTGCTGAATTCTTGTTTATTAATAGAATTCCGTTAAGAAGTAAACAACAAACAGTAAAAATTGTGTGCATTGTGCCGTTGTTTCGTTTTTCCATTCAATCAACAAAAGTGCAAAGTTGCACTAAAAACGGAAGTTACTGCGTATTAATAAAGTTCATATAAAAATAATTTGGGGAAACGAAGAGGGAGCTCAGTAACTCGCAGTGTCTTCTGTTTGCGGCGCGTTCATCTGCCTTGAGTCCTCCCCGATCAGCATTTCCTTGGGGCCAGGGAATAAGGAATTACGGCAAGGCCTTTAAGCGTTACTAACTTGTACTATGCGTTTTTCTCGCTCTCTTCAACCTCAACTGAACTGAGTCAGATCATAACTAGAAATCGGGCTTCTCACGCTGATAGCATTTTCAAACTGCCTGTTTTCATTTGAAAATGTCTGCGGCTATCATGCACACAGCATCCCTATACGACTTCGGTGATTTTTTCCTTAAGGTAAGTGTGGTAGTTTGTATAATTTTGTACCGTTTTTTGTGTTCGGAAATTTGTCTCGACTGACTTGGTTAGGTTAACTCAACTCGAAGTAAATTCGAGGTGTTGTGTGGGTGAAGTTTGATAGATTCTCTGTAATGTAGGGTGTGCACCACTTGTCAAGAATGGCAGTAATTAGTCGATTTAATTTAGACTAGTGAACTGGCATTATACCTGTTGAATAGGGTGGAACAGCATCTGATTATGAAACAAAGGCAATCCGAGAACAAATTTCTACTTTTTTATAAGAACGTTTTTCACAACCTCACGGCATTTTCATTTTATTAGCAAAATAGGTCATTATTACACACCATTAAAATGCAGAATTCAATGCTGTATATGCAAGGCACAACGCACTTTTGCTACATTTAGGACACCACTAATTTCGTCTTCTAAGTTCAATGAATGCATTTGCGACTGAGGTGAGTCCTGGTACCTGGTAGCATCAAGTTTAAATTGAAAAAATGTAGTGGCGGGGGCAACGCTGCACATGTTTCTTGAAGAACTAACTTCCTACGCTAATAAGTAGCGACGGCAAAAGACGAGAGACCCTTATATACTGTTTTTTAACTGTCCACGCCACTTGCTCAAATGTAAAACCAAAGTTGCCACAAGTGTGGCGAATGAAATAAAAATGCTCAATCCGCTCCGTTAAAAATTAAGAATGAAAAAGACGAAATTGTGGCGCTAACGTTTTACACCTCCGCCATCTCAGTATCCCCTAAGCACAGTCTGTATGTATAATCCTCCAAAATCCCCATCCTTTTGAGGTGATATCCAAATTTCATTTCGGCTTTGCGTGGAACCAAACATGGCTGCAGTCATACAAGTTAATGTGATTTTCCCTGTTCATATACCATGTTTACATTCCAGATTGAAACTGGATCAGGACGGAATTGGCACCTAAACGCGAATTGGATCGAAGCTGGGTTGCCTGCCTCGCGGCTCGCTTCTGAGGACACCTCAGGGCTTGGTTTTGTGTTGCCCCATTGAAAAGCATTTGTAGAAAAATTTGAGGAAGCCTCGAGGCCTGCCTTAAGTCCGATCCTAAAAATTTGTGGGATTGACTAAGCTAATCCCATCAGACGTGCATGTAAACGGAATTGACCTGGAGAAGTGGTTTGAATTAACTGTTGCCAGGTTCATGTTGTTTACCTGCAAGTTGTTTTCTGAGCGTAAAATTTTTGTTTTATTGAAACAGAAAAATAGAATTCAAATAATAATGGATGGGAAAAATTTGGAGTAATGCTGAAACAGAGACACTTTTTAAATTAAGTGTTAGAAATGTGGCAAACTATAAAAATGTGAACAACTTCACTTGAGATTGAATACCATTTGATAGAAAGAACGTTAATCCCATTTCAAGTCAATCCACTGATAATCTTGAACATGTAAACGTAGTGACAGTTTATCAGCAATTTATCGACTTTTCACGAAAACTCGAATAGCACCATTCCCGCGTGGACATTCCTTTGAAGAAAATGAATGGGGAAAACTGGCTACTTAAGTAATCGCAGGTTACATGCGCAGCAGTCGAGGTCACCACTGTTCGTTTCGTACCATTGAAGAGTTGTGCATAAAATCTATTGCATGTGAGATTTCACTATATTTTGCAGTATGTCGGTCTCTAACTCATAACCGTCCAGTTACATCAAACAAGCCCGCATGGACATTCGAATCAAGGAAGCAAATTACTTGACTCTAACGTTTGTATTTAGACGAGTGAAATTTTTAGGAAGTGCAACTGGCTGATGTGGTTGACGATAATGATGAAAGTAAAAGGTTTCCGCTTCTTCTAAACTCGCTGCCCTACCTAAATTATGCAAGTAATTTACTTTACGAATGTTACGAAATCAACGGGTTTGTTGTTCGCTGGCATATACTAAAGTCGAGGAGGTCGGGGTCCGTGGAGATATTTTCTCTTTTGTAATTTATAATAATTCCGGTTCGCGACAGCCAGGCAAATAAATAGCCGTTTATTTGTTATTCGTAAAGTAATAG
>QYTT01083504.1:0-17423 GCA_006980735.1 Dasypogon diadema
TGATGTTTAGGTTAGTCGGAAAGACTTATCACTGGCTTATCACACTGAAAAAATGTGAGATTAGTGCAAGTGTTAAAATTTTTGCTAAGCTTTGAATTGGCCCCCGAGCCGGCATAATAAGTGGAAGGCTTGTTAAATTAGTTTCCGCTTGTTTATTCTGACTGAATCATATTTTTAACAATGTATCCTATTGTTTTATTGATTACATTCAGAAAGCTACCTTACTCCTAAACTATGTTATACATTGTAGTTCTTTATAGAGCAACATTGAAATGGTTCTGGACAATTATAAATCACAGATAGGTTGCAAACCATAGCCTTCGGCGGCCTTCATTCAAGAATAAAAAATAATGCCCGGAGAAGTCTGGCTTTCCGGATTGACAGAAAAAGAACACCCACAAGAAATATTTTGTGTGATCAAAAAAGAAAATAGCTGGAATTTGGAAAGTCCACAACCTGATACTGCTCATCTGAAGATATAAGGGGACGAGATGTTGGAAGGGGGTGAAACGTGACAAACGTGAAACGCGGAAAATATTCCACCCGGGATTTAGTATGGATATGAATGTAAAATGGGCCAAGTAGTTAGCATAGAATTTATCATAATAAGCAAGCATTATATGCTAATACCATCTGAAACAACCAGTTTAACAAAATTATTCAGTAGGCTCAATAACGCAGAAGTACTCGGAATATGACATTCCGCTCCACTACTTTTTCAAATTTAAGCAAGCGTATATTGATTTTCCCTTCTAGTCCAGAAGGCGCACTTCTTAGCAAGGAGCCAAGAAACATTTACCCATCTCCGCATAAATCGTTCACGCATTTAAAGGAAATGCGTTAAGATTGGGCTCCCCGACAAGCATGCAAAACAAATAATTGTTAATAGTGTTAAACCAATTAGAAGGACCGTAGTGGTTGTTAGTGAATTAAGAATGAAAAAATAAAAAAAGACAAGAAAATTGTAACACAGGGCACAACCAGGAATCACAGCGTCTTGCGAGAGACGAGACGAGACGGTTCTTTAGTACAGCCTTGGACACGTTAAGGTCAAAATGGATCCCTACACGATTAACTGCTATGCACATGCGGTTAATAGGCTCATTCCTACCATATATGGTTCTAGAGAAATTAATATGCACCTGAGACCACGTACATTATCCCTGAAAGACACCCTACTCTGGACCACCGGAGAGTCGACATTAGATTTCAAAGGCTGGTGAATGAAAACTACATCGGCAATCTCGTACCGCTTCTCTAAAGAAATCAAGCCGACGAGATTCGGTCGGTCACGGTAGGGCGGAAGGACCACGGAGTCATCCCAAGGGAGATCCCGAAGCGTAAATCTTACGAAATTGCGCTGGACAGACTCACGGTTGATATGTATAGCATAGAATGGGTTCCAAACCTGGGACGCGTAATCAAGTATCGGTTTAACAAACGAGTTGTATAGAGTTGAAGATACCTGTAGGTCAGAAAACTCCCTGGACCAGCGCTTAACAAAACCAAGCATGGAATTAGTCTTGGAAACGGCATAATCAATATGGGAAACGAAGTCGAGCTTCGAATGCAGTTTCACTCCAAGGTCCATAATACATTGAACACGACGATCCATTTCAGCAGTAAGACTGGAAACCCCAGTTCTTGTAATTTTAGCATAATAACCGAATGCGACAACTTGTCAAAAGCCTTACTGTAATCTGTATAAATACAGTCAGTTTGTAAGTTGTTATTAAAACCAGTTATTGTGCTCGAAGTAAATTTCAGTAAGTTAGTGGTAGTAGATCTACCTGACACAGACCCATGTTGACTAATGGAGAGAATATTTTTGCATCCTCGCATTGCTGAGAATGGATTATAGAATCAAACAGTTTAGGTATACAGGACAGCCTTGCAATTGATCTGTAATTAGATATCTCGTTCTTATTGCCCTTCTTGTGGATGGGTATAATGAAGGAGTTCTTCCAAAGCTTAGGGAAGCATCCGCTGTTAAGGGACTTCTCGAAAAGAATGCGCAAAGATACAACCAATGCCCCGGAACATAATCATGTTCCGGTAACCACCGCCGGGGGCACCCCGTCCGGACGCGCAGTGAAATCAAATGCAAGCTGGCTTATGTGTGTAATGATGACTTCATCAGAAATATGGGATAATATGTCGACCACCCTGAGACGATCATTAATGTGCACAAAGTTATCGGTATCTGGTACGAAGTTAGAAGGACAAAACGCTTTCTTGAAAAACGAGGCAAACATATTGCAAATTTCGTACACGTCATTACTAGAGTGCTCCCCTAAAGTCATAGATGCAGGATAACGAATTTATAAAACATACGTGGATCACAAAATAACTTGTCTCTAATATAGGTGATAGTGTCAACAAGTAAGCATTTTGTAAATTACTCGCGAGATCTTAATTCTTTGATAACTCACCGTGGTAGAGCAATCTTCCGTATAAAAGGAACCCCGCACACTTTAGTTGCTTAGTTAGGGAGGTTTTCAGTTTGCCATTCCATTTAATTTTGCTTTGGATTTAAGATATCACCTCTTTTCCAGATAAGTAGGAGAGCGAATGTATCAAGTAATTATTAGATCTGTTTTGAAATATAATTGAGAAATTTGTTTTTCTATAAGAATGTAGGAGCATTAAGTTCCTTCAGGGAATCATGCAGTAAACTAACTTTGGAGGAGTCCAAAATCTAACAGACTAAAGTAGTTTTGATCACACATTTTAGATGCCTATCATCAGGATATTTAAGGTGGTGTTATATTTGAATGCTAATGGTCCAAGGAAGCATAGTAATCTGCAGTTGCGGTGGCTTGCCGACGTAGAAAGGACAAAGGAGAAAAATTATGGCCTCGCGGCCTACTATTTCATACTCCAGCCACTTTTCTTACTTTTTTTTATCCCCACTGTCCCATAAACAAAGAAAGCAATCTTCAATCAGTCTCATTTCTAAATCAGTGCATATATTCTAACGACATAAAATCACGTCAAAAAATTTAGGCATACTTTAATAAGTCTTTCATTCCTAGCTACTAAATGAGCTGAAGGTAGCTTTTCGTTGTTGATTTGTATTGTTATCGCTTTTAGACTAAGTTTTTGAGAGTCCATAAATAAACACAAATTCTTTGTATTCGGCCGTTAGTATCATGAAATACGTAGTGTATTTTTCACCGTTTAGTGTTCATAATCATTTCAGAAGTTTCAACCAGCATTATCCGTTCTCAAAATTTGGATAGGAGTAATTCGAATTGATCATTAGAATCCATTTTGAAAAAACGCTTATTTTTTACTCTTCCGCAGATACTTTTATTACAAAAAGAATCGGATTTTTTTTAGTACAATAGCCGATGCGTTTCGCCCTTTTAAGACATTTTTAAGACTTTAGTTCTGATTGAGTTTTTAATATAATAATTTCAGGATGCGAATTAGAAATCGTCAAATTTGTGTTACTCAATTAAGTGGGGCTCTTTTTCGATGATATGTTCGTGTTCTTCAGCTTTTTCGCCTTCTTCTTTGTTTTCAGTTCTTTTTTTTCTTTTCTATGACTTTTGCAACAAACACAATTATAAAGTCAATGTGTGAGGTTAATACATCAAGATGTGTAACATATGTGAGGTGTCAAATTTTTGGTATTTATTATCAACGTGGTACCTCTATTAATGGTAGCACACTTTTTTCAGTGTTGATGTAAAGGTAATCGGCAGAGCTTTCAAATTGTTTAAAAAAAATGACATGTCAAAGTCTTAGTTTTCATACAAAACGAGCAAAAATTTGAAATTTTGGAATTCTAATTCCAATTTTTTTGTGTTTGAAGGCTCTTAATTCCCTATTACGCTGATACAACTACCTAACTTCTGTTTTATTTTTATGCCTAAACAGATACCTGTTGAAAATAAAAAGAGTAATGTCAGTGGTACAAATATTTCAAAAGTTATAACAACTTCAGTGAAACTCTGACCTGAGGAGTGCAATAAATTTACTATTACTCAACTAAATTTACTATTAGCTCAAATATCTCTTAAAGGAGCGAGTATTTTGATATGGTCTAAAACAACTTTTTACTCAACAAGCATTGCTGGGGGAAATTATGAATCACTTCCACTTCAACACCCTGTATAGATTATCCTGTCATTCTCGTAAAGAGGCACTTTGAAACTGAACTGAGTGGTTTGATAGCACCTTAGATCCGACTGCGAATGGCTTCAGTCTCACCATAAACTCTCGGAAAATAGAAAAAGCAAACATCTTCCAATGGCATTTCCATATATAGTTTCCACTTACTTGTGACTAAAGAAGTGTGTCGTTGATAAAAACTGTAGACTTCGACCAAGGATGTTACCAAGATTGGTAAGGATCAATTGACCCAGTATTACCCATGAAGCTGATGTGTGGTGGAAGGCTCTGGAGATGGAATTCAATAGTAAGATTTTAAAGAGAGTGAGACGCCTTTGTCTATTCGACATTTCGGAGGCATCGAGCTCGTCTAGCACACGGGCACGGGTTATCATTCATTTTTGTCTATAGAAATTCATGTTAAAATAGCAGCGGTGTCTACCGCTTTAAGATTGCACTTAAACGGCTGTTGAACGCATGCAGGCTCGTCTGTTCCTCTCGAATTCATTATTGAGGTGCTGCGAACCGAGCCAGGTGGTTATCAAAGTTGGGACGAAACCCTTTCATCGAAGTTAGTAATGAACTGAAAATGCGCTCTTAAAGATCTGTCCAAAAACAATGATTTAATTATTTTATAGCAGGCTTTATTGTCATATATGGCATTGCGAAGGCGGATGAGTTGGTGCGGAAGAGGGCTATCTCTGCCTCCTTACCCTCTCCCAGTTACTTGCGTATATCGTAGACTCGGCCAACAATCAACATCACATACTATGGGTGTGATCCTGATTCCAAGAACGATTAGGAATTGTTACTATTTATGAAATAAAAAAATTTTGTCAAGAAATTTGGGGTAGAGGACTTTTACCACAAGCCCTTTAAATGCCTGGAGCATAATTTTTTCGATGAACGGCGCCAAGTACGCAAAAGGGGGTAGGAGCGCATTCTGTGCCCGTTCCTTTTCCTTACATGTTCTGGGGTGGATGAATAATTAACCTAGTAATGGCCTGATTTCGAAGAATTGTCTCGGTCCTCCTCCCCGTAAAAAAAGAAAAATAAAGAGAACGTTATTAGTAACCAAGATATTCCCATTAAGCTCAAAAACGAGCTGCAAGTTGTCGACCCTCATAAGACCTGTATGCAAATATTTCTTTTTTATTCATCTATAGGTAAAATATTGTTTTAAGAGCTAAAATGCAATTCCTACAGTCTACGAAGAATTTACGGAATTAGATGGAAATATATTTCAGTGTTTATCGTGGATTTGAGTCAAAAAGCTATTAATAACATTTATTGACTAAATACATAAGTACTGTTCCTGTCAGGAGAAGTATTTTATAAAATCTATCCACGCCAGGTGTGAA
The DNA here is from genome assembly GCA_006980735.1 of Dasypogon diadema. Taxonomy (NCBI): domain Eukaryota; kingdom Metazoa; phylum Arthropoda; class Insecta; order Diptera; family Asilidae; genus Dasypogon; species Dasypogon diadema. Next base: position 5,481 of record QYTT01083504.1, read on the forward strand.
ATTGTAATCTGTACCTCTACCACTTGATTATTTTGTTATAATTATTTGAAGTTATTTAAAACTTCAAAGATCCCTAATTAAGGAAATATAAAACAGAAACATCCATCCTTTTAAAAAAGTAGGTCAGACAACATCTTATTTCAAATTCAGACCTATGAAATTCTGTAGGCAGAATTATCTAAAAGCTCTGAATTTTTTGTTTATATATTTAACCCAATCCTAAGCAGTCAAATGACACATCTGTTATTAAGGAAAGATTTCTGATGTAAACAAGTTAGGACTTGTTAGCACAACTCTCATTATATTGCCCTAATGCATGCCCTTACCGCACCTATGAAGTGGTTTTTTAAGGGCACCCTCTGTTATATTGAATCATTTCGTTTGAAATCATTTCCTAGTGGCTAGCAGAAGTTTACGTTCTCAGTGGTTTATAATTAGCTCGTGAGTATTCATTCATTTTGTGACTGAACGTTAATTTTCATGCACGATATCACAATATCTAAAAAATCGAACATTTTTTAGATGGGTTGATGCACTTTCTGGTGTACAAATAGTTATGTATATCTGAAGATACTCATGTACAGTAGCAAATCTCCAACTCATGGTGATGTCAATATCATGCTGTTAAGCTATTGTGAAGTGGCGACCACTCGTAAGTTTGATGGGAATAGAGTGGTGACAGATCTCAAGAACAGGACCCTAAGTGAGATTTCTGTTTTATGGACCAGTATGGGATCTGGTGTAGGTACTTTCCATCATGTACACATCATGAGAAGCATCTTCAGAATTTCCCACAGCTATGGGTCATATTATAACATGAAAGGAAGACTTTTGAAGTCTCAATCAATGTTGGGAATTTAAGGCTTTGATTTATTTTTAGACAACATCGTGTAAACAGTTACCACCTACGGAGAAAGCGGCAATTTTAAGACGTTTGCGATAAAATTTGTGTAAACATTACGCAATGTACTTTATGGAGCAATTCCCATTAATCTTTTCATTTTTATTAGGTTATTCCAGTAGCTGCGGAAAAGTGTGTTTAGCAACAAGTCCACAGTTGAATATTGATAAGGACTCCTGTTTTTTTATACATATTGACTGGAAAATTATTTTTTAATGATAATATGTAACAAACAGCGGCGGCCTAATAATAAAATCTGGCAATTCAACTGAAATTTCGGCACCAGTGTCGACTAAAAAATATATTTTTAGGGGTTTTTCGTAGATGAATAAACGGCGAGAAGGTGCTTCTGGTCTCGATGCCGTTCTCGAGGAAGTTATGGTGCGTTTTTTGGATCCCTGTTCGAGAAATTACAAGGGGATGTGCATCTTTTGGCTTTATTCTTATACCGTCTGAGACACCAGCGCAGATTTCGCGTAGGTGAGGGCTGAGCTTTGAATTTGGAGTTGGAACGTGTTCTGTTATTGTATGTATTGGTGAGTTGTCTGCCTCTGTTTCGCGATTACCTCGTTTCTAGATTTTTAATCCCTTCGGATAGCTGATAAATAGTTTGGGATAAGTCAGCGAAGATTGTATTTTCAGGTTTAATTTGTTTGTCCTTGATGGCAATAATACAGACCTGGAGAGAGCCTGGTAATTTACTGAGCCATAGTTTTTTCAGTAAAGATTTATTAATTAAACTCTTGGTATTTGCCAGTGATTCCATCTGGCGATAAATCTCTGAGGGGTTATGATCTCCAAGTTCAACCTTGTGCAATAAGGCATCTAGTCTTCTTTCTTCGGCTCCTTGTTAACAAAGCCTTTTTTAAATTTGTATATTTATCATTGACCGGAGGGTTTAGCAAAATATCTGCTATAATTTCCATCGTTTCGGGAGGTAAGGAGGCCACTAAATAGTCGTATTTTGTACTACTAGCAGTAATTCATTTCACCCGAAACTGTGTCTCCGCTTGGAGAAACCAGAGGTCTGGTATATTATTCCAGAAAGGCGGAATTTTCATTGACGAGATGCTTTGTGCCAGAATTCGAGAATCTGAGTCCATTTTTGCACCTGAACTGCCACTACCACCTGTATTGCAGTTACGGGTAGTCGGAGAATTCTTACTTATGGTTGCGTTCTCCGGCTCTGACATTACTACGGCTTTGTATACTAAAGTTATGCTTATTGTAAAATCGACTAGGCTTAAATGTTGTTCGCGAAATATTTGTAGTTAGTTAACGTAAATTGCGAAATTTTATTGCTCTGTGTACCTTGGTATTTTACTGTTTTCTTTGTGTTAGTTATGAAAGTGTACTGTTTTTTTGTATTATAGTCGAAGGAAAATTATGTTATGAATAATTTTAAATTTGTATATTATTGATTTAATTTAAAAGTTAACACTGGTAGTGAATGCACTGCGCGATTTATACACAATGAAACTATTTATTTTACGCTTTGATTGTTTCAATTTTTGCACTAAAAATTCATTGTTTCGTCGGGGTCACCATTGGCGATGCAGGCTATGCTAATCTTCTTTCACTCGTGAATCAATAAAACACTACCTAATTACTTAAAACTATAAAGATTTATTCATAATTGATATGATTGACGCGGGGGAGGATGCTTCTTCACTTACTTGCTGGACCAGACTAACTCGATCGATTGGAAACTGAATAAGATTGCTATAGTCGATCAGTCTATCCATAATCACTTGTCTCGCTTCCGGTGAGGGACTTTGAGGCTTTTTCTCAATTGTAGATATTTCTAACTTCGAATATGCTGGGTATATTTGGAGATGGCTACATACACTATATGCACAAATATACAAGATATACCGGAGAGTGGATACCCTGAATGTCCCAAGGCGTGTACCCTGCTGTTTGTGGAGCACACTAACTCTTACGCTGTAAAGTCTCGGAAGAATTAGGAATTAGGATCATCAGACCATCATGGACTCACTTAGATAAGCTTAAAATGTAAGAGTTAGGCCGTTAAACTTATAATTATAAATTTTTCTTTTTCTTTGCGTGTAACTATAAATTTATAAAACAGAATTGCTGGTAGGAAACGATTGTAATAACGTTCACTTAGGATAAGGTAGATCATACCCACAGTCCGTTAGAGGAAATATATTGAATTAGTATTGGTAGTATCACTCACGAAATTTATTTAAATAATTTTGAAAAAATCATGAAGCTTGTTCAACTAATTTTGCACAAATTTTTTTGCTTATATGTATATAATTCAGTCCTGGTCCCTTCGAAATAGAAAAAAAGACAGTGGTTGGTGTGATATTGAGTTCTATAGTTTTATTACGAACGCAAACTGTTAAAAGAAGATTATTTTTAACGACAGAAAAGCAAAAAATGGACAATTGATTAGAAATTTAAATTTTTAAAAGAAAGAGCGCAAGAGATTTTTAAATATCGCGCACCCGATACTCAAAATGAGACAAACAACCACCCAAATTAAAATTGGAGACAAGAGGCCATTCTGGAGCATCATGGTTTCCCGCCCAAGTTTATCTTCCTCTTTTCTTGACTTGGTTTGATTCTAATCAGCAGCACACCAGCAAGCAAGTGAAGGGAAAATTAAGGGCCTATTCCAATCCAAGTCTTTAGCTTCGTCTTCATCTCGCTATAACAAGTAGTGACGTCAGCAAGCTAGTTAGCTTGTTCCAATTCGTTTGCTTAGCTTGATTTCTGACATTTCGTTCATGGTTTCCTGGTTCAGATCCATGTGAATATTAGATATTAGGTTGTTAATTTATTCTAAATAAAAAATTAAGTTACATTTTTTGTATTTTCTTACTAAAAGATATTCATAATTTTCATAAAGTCAAGTTTGTCTTTAACTTAATTAAATGTTGTACAAACTAGTCAAGCTATATGGCGTAGACAACTGACGTCACTAACTGTCATAACAAGATGAAGACGAAGACGAAGACTCGGATTGGAATAGGCCCTAAAAAAAGCAAGAAAACAAGCGGAAATTTGTGAAGTAATGCGAAAAGTTGTGTCTCAAAAGTGCGGGAAAAGTTATAAAGTTACTTAAATTTCTGAGTAAAAGAAAACTAATTAAACTGAACTAAACTAATTGAAGTTTTTGAAAAATTAGAAGATTATCATGAAGAAAACGCAAAACGTTGGAGTAAAAGAAGCACAGGTTAAAGGATAGCGGATGGGAAGGACAAGTAAAGGAAAATATGAGTAAGCTTTGAGATTTTCTCCTTTTTTATGCAAAATTGTTCCCCTTTTTTGAAATTTTATGAATTCACCTTTGACATGGCTGGTCAGTACTCGCGGTTTAGGTATTGTATTAATTGTGTTTTATTTATCATATAACTAAGGAAATTTTAGAGCTATGTTGAATTCAATTACTATTGACTAGAAATTTGTTTTTTTGAGAAACAGGTTTCGTGGTCTAGCCTGCACTCGCGAAAGACCACCTGGTGCCCAAATTCCACCTGTGGAAAAAGATATCGACCCTGCCCATCTTCAGTGCTAGCCTCTACGTATTATCGCGGAGTATGTAACAAATGGTCTGCTGTATTGTTAAAGCAGTATCACTTAAGAAAATGTACGTTAAACGTAACTAGAGACCAGTACACATTCTCCCGCACATTACTCCCGCTCTAACCTTTTAGTTTAAGTCTTACTGTCACAGTCATAGTAACCAATAAGAGCTGTTGAAACCCTTTAAAATAAATGGATAGAAGATGCTTTGCTTTTATAAATTATATCATGGAGCAGTCGAAATTGTAAATTAACTAGACAAAATCGTAAAAGACAGTTCGGTGGTACGTGGGACATGCAAAAGCACAAAAGAAACGTGAAAAATCTAAATCTAAATAAGAAAGAAAAAAGTGGATAAATTCTATGTCGAAGGAGGCGTTGCTAAGAATTGTAGACAATTTTATTAAAACTTGAACTTGAAAAGAAACTAAAAACATCAATGCAGTAGTATATCTAAATGCAGTTGGTCCAGAAGCGGTAGAAGCTTTTAATGCATTTAGTATTCCTGAGAAAAACGAAAAAACCAAGTACAGTAATAATAAACTTGTCAAAAATCAGGACGAAAATCTTCCCAAAGAAAGTAATATTATAATTTTCATTATGCAAAAATTTTGATTTGAGTCCTCTAGAAGGTTTTCATGTTGAAGAGCTGAAGTAAGTGCATAAGCAGCACATAAATTTTTGTAAAAGAATTTTATTTGACTCTATGAAAAGAGGCAGAATAACAACTTTGCAAAATTTAAGAAGGTTATGTGAAACGACTTGACGCCACCTTGGAATGCATAGGTGACCTGAGATAGTTGTCATGAGAGTTGCAAAAATGTCTTACAAATGATCTGAAATTCTAAAAAGCTGTTGCAATTATTTTTACTAAAAATATGGCGTCAGCGGCTAATGCATAGCGTGGTAGCTCATAGTTCATGAGATTCCGGGATCGAACCCTACTCACTACTGATGGTTTCATTTTGTGCAGTTCCATATCCATGGTAATTAGAAGTCTTAGTTCCAATTTTTGTAAAAAAAAATTAGCTGCGATCCTAATCTACGGCTACAGAATTTAATGAGTTGATTAAGAGCCGATAGATACGAGTGGAATTCTGCCGCGCGACACTCTGCAACACTTGTTTGTGTTTGTTGTGTGCGTTGTGGTTAACATCTTAATTTATCATATCAATTTCATATCAATTTAAAATCTCAATTTAAACACATTACCCTACGACCTGGACGAACAAATGTCGCAGACTATGTGCATCGGTCTAAGTCAACGTGTATTATTACTAAAAGCGTGGGATGCAAAAAACAAGTAGGGAGACGCTTTACGACTAAACACAAATACATGGACCTTCGACGGAGAGAATAATTTTTTATTAAAAAGGATGCAAAGCAGGACTTCCCTGGGACAGATTTACTAAGCGTCAAGATCAAGATAAGTGGACTGTTGTGTAGCTTATTCAAAATTAAAGAAGAACAATGCTCTTGATATGGACAGAAATACTATATGCTTACCGTGGAATGAATGGGATATTTCATGTTCAACTTAGAGCTTTATTCTTTTTTATTTTTAAACAAGCTCTACATTGGATGTAAAAATTTCAAAAAAACAAACGATTGTTAAATTTATAAAGGTTTTTTTCTTTAATTACGTGATGCATTTTGCCTTATCGGGGCGAACCAATCTAATTTGCCAAAATCTGTAAAGCAGTTTAGGCTGTAGAAGGAACAAAGAATCAGAGATATGTACATATATACAAACATCCTAAAAATATTATCGTCCTTTGCTTGGACAGTAGGCTGAAAAACATTGTGCACATGATTTAATTTTTATTATTATTTTTATCTGCGACATATTGATATTTTCTTGAATTTCTTGAATGTACCACTAGCAGATAAAATAGAATGCGAATAGAAGTCAAATAAAAAATCTCCATTTTTTATTTTATCAGCCAGAGTATGGTGTACGAATACAATTGCGAGATACTGTAGATAGCTGCAATATTCCCGGTTTTATGCGTTCTGGATTAAAAAATACACGAGGATCTCGAAATCTGCCATACTTTATATAAGATACATAGTGCGGTCCAAGTATTCGTGGTCTCGAAGGGTTCTGATTAAAATTTCCTGGAATCCTTTCAATACAGGACACCCTCAACTTTTTTGAGGGTATAAAAGCTTCTGTCGGGACCATATTCTGAAACAATTTGAAAAAGTCATTCGAAAAGTGAAGTGAACTTATCCAGAAAAATGTGAAAAATTGTAATAAAATTTTTAACAAAAAATGGATTAACGCCAATGGAGATCAAAGAGCGGATGGATCGTGCATATGGAGGATCTTCAACATCATTTTCAATGGTTAAAAATCGATCAAATCTTTTTCGCTGGGGACGGCAGTCAATTGAAGATGATTCACGCTATGAAGGGCCAACATCAGTAGTTACTTAGAATAACGTGGATTTGGTCGAGAAGAGGTCTGATGGACCAGCAGTTAAAGGTAAGAAAAATCTCAGAACAAACGAGTATATCGAAAACCAGTATCATCTGGATTCTTTATGAGCATTTAGGTATGACAAAAAACAGCGCAAGATGGGTATTGCGAATTCTGTCCTCAGTACAAAAAGTACGGCGAGTTTAATGGTGGCAGCAATTTTTAGAGTTGTCACAGGGGATGAAACTATGGTTCCTTACTATGATCCTTTGTCCAAAGGGGATTCAATGGAGTGGCATCGCTCCGGAGAACCAGTGCCGGAAACAGCGAAAGTCACACCAAGCACCAGAAACAGTTTTCTGGGATACTAAAGGTATTCTGTTGCTGGACTTCATTGAACGTAATACCATTGTAAATGGCACATATTTTGCTGGACCAAAGATACGTAAAGCCATTGTTGAGAAAAGGAGAGGAAAACTGTCCAGAAAAGTACTGCTCTTACCCGATAATGCTCTAACACTGACGCTGTTATTTCAAAGGCTACTGTTAAGGAATGCGACTTCGAGGAATTGGATCATCCATCTTACAGTCCAGGCGTGATCCCAAGTGATTATTTTTTATTAGCTAAACTAAAATCAAATTTTCGGGGAAAGAAGTTTAACTCCGGCAAAGAAATCCCTGAGGCGGTTAGGCAGCATTTGGAAGACAAATCTTCAGACTACTACTGTTTTGGTGGTATTAAAGCACTTATTGAAAGATGTGAAAAATGTGTTAAAATAAAGGGGGAATATATCGAAAAATCATCACTATTTTTTACCTCTTTCAAACCCCCTTCTACCACGAATACTTGGACCGGATAATTAGGGTTTTTAGCAAAAAAATGTCATACCTATTTTTTGTAATGAATAAAAACATTGTAAAAGAGCTCACTTATAATTCATACTTTTGTGACATAATGCATTTCGTAACTCTCACGGAATATGTAACGTTATTCAGCATAAATCACACTCAGCCCAAAGAATGTTCTAAATAAAATAAAATAAACTTTTTCACCTTCTTATTCATGGCAGACAACTATGTCTACATAAGCAATCCGTGCAATAACAATCTCTCTACATTGTGAATACTTCTCGAATATAATGAAGAAGATGGGAACCTGGAAGAATTCATTAAAACTTCGTAGGAAATCACTTTAACCTTCTTTCAGGCCTGAAGGCAAGTCATAAGCATCGCCCTTTGACATCAATGTCTATTAACTCTCGATATTGCTCTAAGGCTTAAGAGCTCAATTTTTCCTGAGGAATCATCTGCAGGCAGGGCATTTCTTCTTTAACGTTGAAGATGAATTCTCCATCAAGCTCAGGCTGATGCGTTTGAAGATGCGACGTATGAGATCTGGAATGAAACCTAAGAATCGAGGAATTGCAACTCATTAAGGCTGTACACCACACAGAAATAAGCAAAACGGGAACAAAAAAATAACCTGCACGAACCTAATGGGTACTATGTGCGAATGGTAGGCATAAATTCTACAGAAATATTGTAAAATAAATCTGGTTTTTATTAATCAGACTGTTAGCACAATGATGAGAGTTTGGTGATAATTTAAAGCCACTGATGATACCCTTTGAAGGTTTTGAATTACCGGATGAGAATTGGGTCAAGTCAAAATGATTTAGTGTACAAACGCATTTTCTGTGGTACCTTCGGTACTGATTCACTTTCAAGATCTGCCCAGATAATTATTATCTGCCTCTGATGAAGATTTTTGATAACTAAATTACGCATGAACGCGCTAGAGGTACTTGCAAGTATTCGTGTACTTGTTCATGCTGAAAGTGATAAAAGTGTACAACTTTTTTTCTTGTTGAATCTTTAAGATACAAGTATCATTTTACCATGTAATGAAAATACTCGTCCGGCCTTTCTACAATTTCGCAAAACCTAAATGCTCAGCCTTCCGTGACATGGGGACAAGTTCAAGATGCCTCAGCCCAGCCTTGACTTTGAGACATGAGTGTAAAGACCTGGCCAGACAGTGATTTTATTAAAACACTTGGAAATAAGATAGTTTCTCTGAAGAAATTTAGAATTCAATTGAATTCCGGTTGGAAATATTGGTCAGTATGAAATATTTATGAATTTTGTCTCATTTCACTTCTAAATACCTCTCGTAGAAGACTGAGTGTCTAAAGCGAAAGCTTTGCGTCTCGTGCAGTTTTACAGCCGTACTAGATTTTCTGTCTAGAGTAATTCTTGGTAAAAATTCGTTTGCCTTTTTAGGTGTCAACAAAAGTAGTCACTTTGTATGATTGATTTTTGGATTTGTTTACTCTAACCGAGCATTTGGTTCTTTGAAGTTTATCGCATCAAGCACAAAAAATGTAAAACACATTGCCGGTATGTACTTACATTAAAAGCACCAACGATTTCAAGCAGTTTTTGTGAAGCTTCTTAATCCATCTACTTACTTTTCCAATAGCAAGAAAGATATTTTCTTTAAAAAAATTTTAAGAATTGGTATATAATACTAAAAGTTTACGTTTACTATTAATATTTTTATAAATTGGAACGTACAATGCACTCTGAATACTATTCGCGTAGATCTTTGTATTTAAAAATGAATTTAGAGATAGTAACTGCGTTTCTTATTCTGCTCTATAAATAGGATGTGCCAAATTATTTAAAGCGTAACTAACCGAAGTCTAAAGGGTTAATTAGTTACACAATATTGTGTTCCTGGAAATTAATTTTGGGTTATAACTACAATTTATGCAAAGCAATGAATAAACCGGGCGATAATAAACGAGAACAAATAACTTCCCTTCCCCATATAAATATTTATTAATAAAAATGAACCTACTTACCTAAAATACCAAAAATTAACTTAACTAAAAAAGGGGAAAAAATATAAAACTAGGGTACTTATCCCAGGCCTGGGTGATGAAGTTGCTGCCCATGTGGAATTCAGAGTCCCACGTTGGAGTCGGATGACCCATTCTTCCAAACTCCAATTTCTGGATTTTCCAATTATTATTTTTATTATTCTTTCTTCTTCTTTTTTACACTTCACTCTTTTCTACAACTATTTAGTTCAAATAGACACTTTATGGTTTTGTTGCTTCCTTCTTGTTACCAATGCTGCGCCGAAAAGAGCGGGCCGTCCTCACTTGCTTTTTTGCCCCGCGAGCTTTTTCCAAAAATCTCCAAAATACCCCGGAAACTAAAGCACTTTGGTGATTTTGTAAAAATATCGATTTTGACAGATAGGTGTCGTTTTTATTGTAGCATTTTTATGAATGTTTTCAACCGTTATTTTGTTGTGCTTATTTCATTTTAGATTTTATGTATTTTTAACAAACTGTGTTACGTAATTTTGATTTCAGTTGACAATTTAATTTCAATAATTTCAAGTCTTAATTCATTTTAGAACAATTTAGGAAAACTTAGAGCACTGAATGAAATTTTCATCTCTATATAATACAAAAATACAAAAGGAGAATTTAATATTTTCAGCCTTCTATTGAATATCTGTCCTTATACACTTTGTTTCTAACTAATTACACATCTAAATACTATTTAAATTTAAGTATTATTAGGTTCCATATTATTCCATAAATTTACTTACCTATATTATTGTTATTTTATGTTCAAGACTCTTTCAAGATAATTCTTTTTTTATTTCGCTAGATGTTTATAATAGTTTTTTTTCCTAAGGTATAATGTTTGCCTAATTATCTCTAAAATTTGGTTAATTTGCTCTCGTTTATTTCTCACCATGATACATGAGAGAACTTGGTGCTAGAGGGCAACAGAGTAAATATAAAAGTACGGTTTTGAAGCAAGTATTATTTTATATTTTTGTATTATTCTATATCCCTTTTTTAATTTTGTGGTCAGTACAATAATTTGTCGCAACTCGAATCCGTCCATTACGAAAGAGGGAGAAAAGGACTGGGGAAGGGGATTTATTTCCATTCACCTGGGAGCTCTTTTTTAGTTCTTTTGCAAATGTATCGAGATTTTCTTTAGTATCAATATCTCCATATTTTTTTCAAAATGATATTAGGAATTATTGTATTTTTAAATCCATATATAATCGTATGCTATTTAAGCGGGTAAGAAATGTTCTTTTAGAATTCCAACACTTTTGTAGTCTTATACCTTTAAAGTCAAAACTGTTTATTTTTATGACCACAAATGTGAAAATTTCAAAATTTTCTTTATTATTTTTACCTTTTCGTACTATAATTAAAGGTTAATTGATGTTATATAAATTGGCTTTGCCGAACTTTTACAGAACTTTTCTTTACAAATATTCAACCTTTTTCAAGTTGTGCTTGCCTGGGTTTTATTTTCTTTAATAAATTTTATCGTTAAATTTTATCGACATATTTTTCTTTAAAACTGCCCTAACTACTCAATATGCTCAAAATGCCCACCATTATTTGCATTCTATAGACATTTTAAGGTCTGTCGTCCTTAATTCCTCTATAATACTTTCGGGACAAATGCTTAAATTTTCTGTCTCAAATATTCTTCGGTTAGTATTTCAGCCATATATACAATATTCTTTATATATAAAAAAAACATCCTTCACCCTTTTGGACAGTGATTAGTTTCCTCGTGAAGTTTGTTCGGAACTAATTGAGGATTTCTTCAACGCTATATACTAGAGCCGTGTGATATTGATAAAACATTATCTTCCTTGTTGTTAATAACTCTGGTAGATCCTTTTTTAAGAAAATCTAAAAAATCTAATCCAATCACAATATTTCCTATGATACCTACCCAGTTTGTAAACCTGTGCTGCGTTTGTGGCAGACGAGATATACCGGGGTTTTCTGCAGTCAACACGTTCTGGCTGTGGTGTTTGTCACACCCGTCTTCGTGAACCATCAAATATTTTCCAAAAATGTGTACTCCTCTACGTCGCTTTCCAAGATATAGCGACGGCATTTTCTTCGTTTCTCAAAATCCGTAGGTAAAATATCCTGAACTCGTATTAAATGCACCCATATCCTGATGTTGTGCCTTTGAAACAGCTGAAATTCAAACTTCGGTC
>QYTT01083505.1:0-12313 GCA_006980735.1 Dasypogon diadema
ACTATCTCAGTCGATTCTGCAACAAACCCATGAAAAGCCATCAGGCGATGGTGAAACGTGTATTTCAGTACTTGAGAGGGACAGTGACAGCAGGAATTCACTTCGGAGGAGATAAAGAATTTGTAGCTTACACCGATTCAGACTTTGGAGGAGACTCCGAGACAGGACAGTCCACGAGTGGAGTTTTGGTGATGAGAGGAGGACCGGTGATCTGGTACTCACAAAAGCAGCGACTGGTAGCAACTTCAACCGCAGAAGCCGAGTACCGAGCCGCCGTGTCAGTGATTGACGATGTATGTTGGATTAAAAGAATCGCATTGGAACTTGGTATCCTGGAAAATGATCAGCCAATTGACTTGAGGGTCGATAACATGTCAGCCATACACATGTTACAGAATGCACACGAGGGAAAGACGACCAGAGGAAAGAAACACATTGAGATACCACGGAAGTACATTCAGCAACACATCGGCAACACTGTGACACTGCAACACGTCGAGAGCAGCAAGCAGATTGCAGACATTCTCACCAAGCCACTCAACAGAAGAGTTTTTGAGATGCACCAGACGAGATTTTTGTTCGACAAAACAAACACTGTTACTTCAATCAAAAGTCAATAAATTTAACCTGTGTAACATTCGACTTGGACTTTCATTGGAAAAGAAACCCACAACCCACTGTATATTATCAACAGATGTTGTGTCAATATGATATAATTTTTTACTTGAAAGTCATCCTAAATGATGACAAGCAAAATTTATGATCCAAATCACAGGACTTCGAAATCTCTCGGAACTGCCCAGGCAGTGAGCCACACTATACCAAGTTAATTAAAATCATTGGAGGGATATCGAATCATACTACTGCCTTCGAGTCCTTTCTCGTCCCTCTGCCAAGAGTTGTCTTAGCTGATCTGCGTCAGAGGTTTTCTATGCAGTTACCTAACCTCGACGTCCCTGAATGACCTGTCGCTGATAAGATTCCTCTAAAACTTTTCGGTTATCCTGACCCTCTGCTTCCTGGCCTCTTTTACATGATCCAGGATTCGTCCATGCCCATACTTAGTCCCTGACAAGACCATATACCATTCCACTGTAGCTTGAGTGGCGCCTCCGCCCCCTTTATCTTCTCAAACAGATCCAACGGTGGCAGCCCCAGAAGAGTTTCTAGTATAGCTATGAGATTAATACGAAAAACGGTCGTAATCCCTGGGCACACTATTCTTTGTACTCTATCCATATGTCGTCTAGCGGTTACCTTATCTACCAGAGAGATACCCTAAACCCTACCCTATCCTACCTCAAACTCTTCTAGATTGAGGCAACACCACCTTCACTCTTCTCATTTTTTCTTCAACATGATACTTCCAGGTCAACCTCGAATCCAGGTATACACCCAGATATTTTGCCTTCCACCCCGGATCTGCAGATCCACATATAGTGCGTTGTTTAAATTTCAAATCTTTTGTCTTGCTAGTGAGGGCTATAACTTCTGTCTTGCTCGCCTTAATAATGAGACCCTTGTCTTCGGCCCTTTCACCAAACAAAAAGCATTTCTCATGATATCAGCGGCAGTGAGCTTTCACCTCGTCACCAACGCCTCATCATCCGTATAACCAATGAGGTGAATTCTCATTCCTACAAGTGTAGAGGGTACGGAATAAGATCTCTGTGAACACGCTCTCGTAATCCTTCCCCTAATAACCGCGTGACTGGTTTGAATCCTAATTACCCTATTCTTTGAGATGTTTCTACCCATTTCTCCACCACCAGGCTAACCTGACGTCCTTGCAAGGCAATTTTCAGTTTCCTATGCCGAATTTTGTCGAAGGCAATTTTATATGGCGGACATCAAGCCAAAACAATTCCCCCTCTGCCACACTAACCAGCTGCTAAAGCGCAGATTCCGTTAATTTCCCAACTTCCCAAGAGATACTACTTCAGCGTGGCTCATTCCAGGTTGTCCGTCAGCACTTTCTCCATTGTTTTCAACAGAAAATATACCAGACTGATCGACTTAGAGGATTTCTCCTCGCTGTAATCCCTTTTCCCTCGTTTCGGTAGAAAGATAACCTCTATTTCCCTCCACTTAATCGGTGTATACTTTGTCGCCAGACATGTGATAAATACTCCCCGAAGGCATGATGCAATGGCTCCTTTACCCCACTGCAGCAAGGCAGGCAATATACACGCCCGAAGACTTGAAGCGCCCGAAGCTGCCTATGGCCCTCTTCACTCCTTTCAAAAACATGCGATTACACACAATTTAAATTGCTTCCGAGACATGGTTTCCTGGAAAGTGTGCCTCCATTAAGATTTCGTTCGTTTCCTCCAATATCTTCGCCATTTTTCCCATTCTAGCTTCAAACAAATCCAACTTTGGGGACCGGGCCCTTGGTGACTCTCTTCTGCAGTCTACTGACTTCTAAAATAGCCACCACTTATTTCTACCAGAAATCCTATCACGACTCCTTTTTTCTCGTTGAGGGGTTCTTTTCAGCACTCTCCTCTTCGCCATATAGTTTTCCAACGCCTGCAGTTCATCATTCCTCATGGCGTGGTTAAAGACTCTCCTCACTCCTTTCTTTCCATTCCAGCACAGAGCCCGGTTCTGATCTTTCGCACTATACAGTTCTACGCACACGTTACCATCGGAATACCTGGCGCAAAAATAATTATACTATTGGACAATTAGGCAGCACTAAACTGGCGCAACGTAACAGCGGTTCCTGATATGAATACCAGAGCGGGTTGCAAAGAACGGTGCAAAATAACCATCGGATCTGAACCATTCTGCGACTATTCTAAGAGCCAATCACGAAAAAGTCTCAGGAGCTGGAAAGTAATGGTCAAGAAGGGATACTGGAATAATCATCCAGGCATAACGGAGCATAGATGACCCCTGGTAGCTGGCTTTCACACTAGACACTGTCCATGAAAATGCCATAATGGAGGATCAATGCCAAGTCTGTATGGTCAATTAATCAGACGAATTTTGTTCGCGAAGTTAACCCAGGTGCATTGACATATTTCAGTTGAAAGCAATTATAAAAGTAGAAATTCCGACTTTATTACAACTAAGAGGTGGAACAATCCAAGACTTATTACAAAAATCACTTGAAAGCAAATCTGTTTTTCGATACTATTTCTTCGGACGACCAGCCCCCTTCTTGCCGCCCACTGGCTGCTTTTCCTTATTGTTTTTATTCTGAAGGAGCGGATGCGCTTCTGGAAGCAGAAGAAGGATTCAAAAATTCATTTAAACAATTCTACGAAAAAATACCGTCTGTGGGTGCTTCTGGAAGATTTATCTCATAATTTTGTGTTTTCCGTTTCTTTGTAGCGGGTCCAGTAATTGAACTGCCATCGTCAGATACCGCCTCATTTTCTTTCGAAGCATTGCCGTCAGGGCCCTCCTGAGCAGCCCAACCATCCTCTGGATCTTCAACTTCAGGTGCCATTGGTAAGAACTGCAAGGCATTCTCATCTTCGAACTCTTCGTCAGAACTGCAGAATGCCGCAACTGGTTCTATTTTGGTGACGTCAACTTCAATCTCTTCATCTTGTTTAGCCTCGGCATTCATATCTACAGACTTATCCTCGTCGGCGATATCAAATTCCGATTCGCGTTCTTCATACTCGACATTTTCGTCAAGTTCTTTAAAATCGGGTGCAAATGCCGACCAGTTCTCTACTTGGTTCTGCGCCCAAATTGATACCAGTCCAGAACTTATGCTAGCAATGATGGGACGAACTGGATGCCACACGACATCCAGCAGAAGTTCTCCTTTTGTTCCATGCAAAATTTTAACTAAGTTGCCTATGGATTTCTCCCAAATGTAGAGAGCATGTTGTCTGGCACTCCCCGCACATATGTATTCGCCGTCACCTGAGAAGCAGCACTTTTTCCAAGTCGTCCTGTAAAAACGGCTCATCAGAATAGGGTCACCGTTGAAAGACAAAATTTTACTTATTCACAAGGTCCTGCAATTTTTGAATGGGCTCTGGTTCACCCTCTTTCCCGAGAGACACAACTTCTTTCGAATCGTAGACTCGTATAACGCGATCAGAAGTATTCACAAGGAAGGCGCTACAAAAATCCAATCCTATTAAGTGCCAAAACTGTTTATAGTACTTACTCGCCCCGTCTAGCGAACTCGATACTTTTCACTGCTGTTGCGCTTGATGTCCCCACGATTATCCTGAAGCTTGCTACTATCTCGAGGGTATTTACATCCAGTACCATGATCTTTCCTTTCGCATTGCCCGTGTAGATGTGTTTTCCTCGCCGGTCAAAGGAAGCCACAATATTTAAGTCGCCCTGTACAGCAATAAGACTTTCAAATTGGAATCACTACACGAGGAAGAGAAGGCTTACATCGCTGTCCAGTGGTAAACACTGATGAGAATCTCCAATTTTCACTAGGACGGCAGCATATCTCATCGGACAAACCAAAAATCGAGCATCATTTCTAGGATCGAATTGCACTTTAAGAATAGGAGATGGGAACCTGTATTTATATTCGCAATCCCCACTGAGAACGTCCCAAATGCACACATTGTTGTCTGTGGATGCCGACAGAAGCTAATAAACGAAATTTATGTTAAAAATCCTCAACACACAGAGCTTGGCGCAGATACCTTGTGACCGTTTCTTGTCCAACTGAGACTGCACACAGGGTGAACGTGTGCTGAAATTATTTTAGCTATTCCTCTAGTTAAAAAGTCCCATATAACAATTCTTCCATCGTTGCAGCCAACAGCTAACAACGTTCCATATTTGTTGAAGGCACAGGTTACCGCCAGGGAAATGCAATCCAGAGACCCATCAAACTCTTCCGGGTAATTCTGACCAAATGATTCTTGAATGAGATATTTAGTTTATGTACACAGAAATGTTACTAAATCACCAATTACCAAGCAATTCTAGGTTCATCTTCGACTTTTTGCTAAGCTTCCCATGGTAACAACAAAATGAGCCGTCAAAAAAGAGATGTCACATTTTCATTGTTTTGGTGTGAAGTTTTCGCTAATTCTGATATTCACAATGAAAAAGCTACAAAAGTTGTAAAATTTTTCTATAAAAAACTATTACTTTAATTTAACTAGATGATTGGAACTAAGCTAATTTTGTTAATTCACGAAACAAAACAAAAAAAAATTTTATCAAGGAGACTTTCTGGCATATACAGGAAAAATTCCCGGCAGGGAAATATATAAAGGTAATTGTCTCGGATGGTCCTAGTCTTGGGTAGATTAAAACTTTTTGAAATTAGGATTGTCAAAGAATTTCTTGTTACTACAATTTACAGAAATTATTTTCTGTTTGTAATTTGTGGTATCTACCATCTACTGTCCAACAATTACCATTTTCTGACCACATTCGGAAGTTGTCCCGGGTCTAGCCCTGACATTTGTAAGGTGCGTTTCGCCCAAAAGCAAATTTATTTTTCGATGAGGCAATTCGGGAATTGTAGCAGTCGGAAGTTTTCATCTTTTGTTTTGTCATTGCTTCTTCTGTTTCCTAGCTAAAAAATGCGGTTTTAGAAATGCTTAGTAATATTATTTTTATTTTTATTGAATTTGAAAAAGGCCGAGATTTTCTTTGACTTTCCAGCACGACGGTTCATCAACGCAGTAACGAAATCAAATTGAGAATTTGGCTTCTACGACTACGATTTGGCTTGTTCTCCATCCAACGCAATCCCTGTGGCCTGTAGCAAATTGCGGTACTTCTAGCAGCAGTCAACGTGTTAAATTCTAATTATGTATATACGTAGGATACCATTATTTCATGTCCGGAAATAAACTCCGATGGTCGTACATGGTGGAAATATTCGCGAACAACGCTAATATCCACCATCTTGAAGGAATAGAATCGCAGCAGCACGTCCTGACTCCAACCCGCTCTAACACGAACTTCCCTTTTTTCTCGGGTCAGAAGGTAGAATGGACCCTTCCTTAAATGCACACAACTAGCAGGAGTCTATATTGAAAATTGTGTTCTCTTTATGAGGTTCCGAACGGCTCTCGTATACCAATTTTATTTTCCTTTATTTTGTTTAAATAAGTTTGTCACAGAACTTTCCACGGACTCACGCAATAAAAGGGGGACCCTAATATTGTTAAAACCACCGCTGTTTCGTTTTCGCTGCATTTTCTGCTGCTAATGGATTTTTCATGCTCATCTCCTTCACTTTGCCATTCCGTGCAAAGTTGAATGACCTAACAGTTATTAATGAGCTTTACCTGACGTCCAGGTAAATGCGGTACCTTGTCTTCCAGAGATGGGCTGTCTACGGCGCCTAACTTTCAATGCAAAACTTGGACCCAGGCAAGTAGCCAGCTCCAATCAAACTAAGCCTTCATCGACGCTTAATTCACTTTCAATTGATCTCAATTTGTCTACGACGATGATTCAGCGGTACAAATAACTGTCCACAAGTTTTTCTTTAGCTTGGCGCCTCACTATCCAACGATGATGTACCAAAATACTACTACTCCAAAAGGTAAGGAACGCCTCCACCGCCAATCGTTTTGTGTGATCATTTAAAATCTTTACTGACACAACTCGTTTGCTGAATCATTGCTTTCTCTTTGAATCGGCCGACGCGATTGTTCATCAGTTTTGAACATAGAAAAACTTTTATAGAGGGATATCCACGTCGTGTGAAGTCAACGACTTATGTATAATCAAAATCCTAACGGACTGTGATATTATCACAAATCACACTGACTCAAACCTGAACAAATCGTTTTGTAACTCGAGATTGTTTTCTAAATAATTTGATATTTTTTGATTTGATAAATAATTGCCAAACCGAGCTACTAAACTCTGTCAGAATAAGAGTATTGATCGCTATTGAGAATAGCAATAAACATAGATGGAACCTATAAATAGGCATGGAGCTCTTTTTCAGAATTCTGATCTGTTCTTTTTAAATCTTGGCTTCACTTCGTTAAGCACAGATCGCGGCGATTTATCTGACTACCAGTGGTTGAGGCAATTCTACTGATGAGAATTGTACTTGTGAAGCTACTGGGATATTGCACAGTAAAAACATGCCAAAAATTGTGGCTCACTTGCAACATTTGTCAGGTTAAAATTTTCCAATCTCCTCTTCCCTAATTTCCTTCCGACTAAGCTGTGCTGCCTTCATCATAGGGTTGTCCGCTAAGTAGGACGGCGCTCCTCCCCCTCAATTCCCTGTCGAGGTTTGAAGTTATTTAAATGATATCTACGGTTCCCATTGGATTGGACGTGGAGGACCAATTTCTGGTCACGCAGATCTTCTGACCTCAATCCTATGGACTTTTATTACCGAGACCACTTGAAGGATCTGGTCTACTCTCGACCAGTTAATTCTAGGGCCCAATTGTTAGAAAGAACAACTTCGACTTGTGAGAGAGTAAGGAGGAAAACAAATCTTGATACCACTCTCTAAAGTTCCTGGATCTCACGGACGAGGACCTAACATGTAGAACATCTCCTGCACTAAATTCTCTGATCTTCTATTAATATTTACATCTTCTGAACGGCTGAAGATATCGACGTGATTTTTGTTGTGAAAGCACACAACTTTTTTTTGAGAAGAAAAAAAACAGTATCTTTTGCAGGACAAAGGATAAAATGTTGAGTTTTGACTTTAATTTTAGAAAGTTGGACATTAGAGTGCATCTAGTTCTCACAGTTGCGAGTGGATTATCGTTTGAAAATTAAAGGCGGGTGCTTTGCAACAAGCTCCATATCACTGTGCTTCGGTGTCCTTTACAGGACTTATGACATTTTAAGTAAGAAAACCTCTGTACATTTTTTTTTTTGATCTTTTGCTGACTGATGAATGGTCTTGAAAAGAAGACCACAAATCCTTTATCAATATCAATAACAATATTTTGTTCCATGAAGAAGTTCGCAAGATTTACAATCTTTTATACTACGCTAGAATAAATGGGACTAGAATTCATATAGAAGTAATATTCCTTTTAATTTAATTTAATTGCGATTTATATATTGTTGTGAAAGTTTTCATATGAAATTTGTTAATTTTATGCGGACACATATTTTTTACTTTACGTTCGGTCTTGCATCCAGATTTGTTTTGGGCTTCACGCATTGACGTAGGAAAACCCGCGAAATAACCAAAGGAGCATGAGTAAAATTCTACATTTTAGATTTTATAAATCCAGTTTTTTCTTGCTTGCGTTTTCCTCCCCTCTTTTACATAATTTTGTACCCTAACTGAAGTTTATGTACGCGAATTCACAAGAGGCCCTTCAATATGAAAAATAACACGTTAATTTTCAGGGTGCGTAGAATGTTAGTTCGTATATCTAAACGATGATGCATAGGTCTACTGGAGAAGCTGATCGTCTTAAATAAGCAGCTAACGCGCCTAATGTACAACACCTTGTACAACTTATACTCCTATGCTGTTATTGTTTCGTTTCAATTTAAATGGACACTAAAAAGATATTCAGTAAAATGTCTAAAAGTGCAAATTGCCAAAGAGGCAGTTTGTGAACTAGTTCTTTAGATACAAGGCGAGGGCAAGGGGACTGATATCTCGAGAACTACATAAAATATCAGAATGTGTTTGGCCTCAAATGAAAAAATAATTATATGACCTCTACACGGTACTGTAATAAAATGTAGTAGTTGCAGGGCGAAGGGGCGTTCAAAAATTCGGTAGAAGGGCTGTTATCTCCGGAACTGTACATGTTATCGGTATGTGTTTGGTCTCAAATGAAAGGTCAATGTATTCCCTATGCATTAGTACAATAAGAGTTCCCGAGATATCAAACCTTTCACTTTTCAACTGCATTTTCGAACACCCCCTCTCCCCGCAACTACTACATTTTATCAAAGAATAAATAATAATAAGAATTGTCTCTGCCATCATGATTGTAAATAACCGATCTTCCACTTGTCCAGTTGTCTTTTAATGTGACAATTCAAAAAAGCAGAGCAGAATTCTGCCGCTGTTTTTTTGCATTTAATGTGTCACCGCCTTTACTTGCTGAACGTAATTACAGCGATCTAAATGTAAATCTACTTTGATTGCCTTATTTTTATAGTATTTCACTTTAATAATTCGACGGAATGGAAGAAAACCCAAGTGTTGTGCTTGTTAGTTTATTGTGTGCGATTTGACAGCGAAATATTTAATGTAGAAAAAAAGTTTAAGTTTTCTAATAATAAAAATATATTTGGGACACAGCTTTGACAAACAAAATTAAACATAATTTATTTAAAATAAAACATTTCCTATTTACCAGAAACCATCAAATAGAATTTAAATTTTCCTGCTCAAAGCAAAAAACATTAATGTTTTTTTAAAGAGCCCCCTGTGAATTTGAAACAAATTTTACGGCATTGATGTACAATGTCAATGTGTTAAAAATGGCTACGGACTTGAGTTTCATTTGCATCTCCTTTTGCTATTACCTCGTTGGTAAGGTCTCAACAGTGAACGTCTGGGGAAATAACTACCAAACCATTAGACAGTAAGAAAACGTGCCTCAAAGAAGAGACCAGAACAAAGACGATGGTAAGGGCCGTCAAGTAAACAGAAGATCCAATAATGTCGCCACCAGCAATGGGGGCTGTATCAGGGATCAGGGGCATCCAAATAAACCACTGTTATGCGTGAGAGATCAAGAGGCTGTATTGGCCTCGACCTAATTTTCTGGGCACACGGAAGAAGTACCTCCGGATGAGATAAACTGTCTAGTGGAATATTGCAGACCGGAAAACGAACACTGCATAATTAAATGTGACACAAATACCCATCACACGCAACGACACCAACAAACAAATTGAGTGCCTTTTAGAGTTCCTAGTAAAGAATAATTTAGAAATTACTAACAAGTAAAATGACCTCACGTTCACCAACGTTGTCCGCCAAGAGGAAGCGCTATTGCTTTCGACAAAGTATAGAGGAAAACCTTTGAGGTTATTAGCGACGACGCGACGGTTTGATAATATTAAGAGTGACACTCTGAAATAGCGCCGCAATGTTATTTGTTTCTTGCTCTTCCATGACCATTGTTCTGGCGAAATTTTTAGTCTGAATTTCTTTGATCTCACCTATTTTTCCTCCTTCTTCATGTTCCGATCAAGACTATGTACTTGTGATATGGTTATGGATAATATTGATGTGAATACGGTTGATTATGACTTGGGGGCTGTATAATTGTTAGACGGATATAAAAGTCAGGTAGTTACTTTTCACATACATTCTAAAATTTTACTTCGTAAATAAATTACAGTTTAGTTCTGACTTACACTTCTTAAAAATTAAAAATAAATCACAGGTGATTGACAGAGAACAAGTTTCTATCTCTTAAGCAGCTACCAATTTTGTTTTTCTAGGCATTTTATAGAACTCTAATTAAAAATTGTGATAGTACAAGTATAACTGAAAAAATTGTTGATTGCAGAGCTCCTCCCTTTTTCACGTCATCATCAATTTCATTCGTTCCATCAACCAGGTGTTCAAAAGATCCCTCCAAATCATTACCTTTTGCATCTAAATCAAATTCATCTGATTTAGTTTCAGGGCTTTCGAGTTCTGGCGGAACATTTAAATACACAATCCGGCCATTTAAAGGTTGGACGGGACGAAAATTGTGTGTTAAATGTTCACCTTCACTCGAATACAAATTTCGAAATTTCATTATCTGAAAAGTAGAATTGTTTTATTTATTGTCACACTTGATAACTTAATATAAACATGGTTTTCTACTGAAATTTTTAAAAGCATAAGTACCTACCTGTTCTGGTGATATAGGAATTGGTTCATCAAAATCAATCCATGTTACAACTTCACTGCATGGTGGTGTGGTTAATGATCCTTTGTACGTGAAATAGTGTAAAGATGTATCCCATACTAAATCGTGCAATTTAGGTGGGTTCAGAATAACCGTTTTTAAACCTGGCGTTGGAATTTCATCAAGATGTGACAAAAATTCATCATAGAAAGGATTGCTGTTAGTTGATATCTGTAAAGTAAAGAAATTTGAAGTGTAGGATTACGTAATCATTCAAAATGCCATGAACAATTATTAAAAGTGCAGGAGATTATGAGGCTGAAGCGCAAGCCTGCAGACTATCTCCCCTGTTGGGGAAGGTTCAAATCCTGCACAGGATACGGCGATTTATATGGGTATCAGTGGCTGAGACAATTCTACTGGCAAGAATTGTATTTGCGAAGCCACTGGAATTGTTTTACAGTAAGGCTCACTTGCAACATTTGTCAGGTTAAAATTTCTCAATCTCCTCTTCCCTTTCGAATATATAGTTTTTAGGGTAGTATAGGGTGTCCCGGCTTGAGATGCAAACCCTTTAAGAGGTAATTCCCTGCCCCATTCTAAAAAAAATTTTATGGGAGATGGGGTCCATCTGCTTTATTCATGTAGATGTTTCCATTCAACGACCATTGTCTTTCAAATGCGGAAAATATTCTTCTTGGCCAATAAATTTTACCAAAAATTGGATTTTCCTCGAATGTTCCCCATATTATTTTTTCACATAAATAAATTACGTATTGTGTTACCTATAAATCCTGCAGACAAAGTTAATACATAGCTGTTATCCTTTTTCAGATGAACCGGCTTGAAAATTTATCTAATTTGTTTTCAGAAGTTATCATTTTAACACCTGCCCCACTTAAGGACTAAAACAGACAAACATTGTTGTATTTCGAAATTACTTTATTTTTTTATTTTTTTTTTATTTTAATAAGTGACAAATGCATGATTTTGAATCTATAACAACCGCTCGAATTCTTTCTGACTAAATACAAGTAAGAATGCATAACACGACGAACCTGTTGTGCTCAGGAATATGGTTTACCCTTTTGACGCAAAATATACTAATATTCATTACGAGTATGGAAGCACGCACGAGAAGCATCATTGTGGATTTCCATAATGTAAAATTTTTTATGCAAGAGTTTCCAAACATACGCAAGACATTAGAGCAAAAATTACAAGCCGAATAGATTATCGTCCACAGGTGATGGGGAATTTGGTAATGGGATACTTGGGGCCGATTCCAATCCAAGTCTTCGACTTCGTCTTCGTCTCGTTATAACAATTTGTGACGTCAGATCGAGACAACTTGGAGCTTGGCTAGTTTGTATAACACTTCATCGAGTTAACCTTTGAGTTGACTTCATGCAAATTAATGTTTAGCTTTTATTCAAGAAAACAGATAATCTTTTGTATTATTTTTATATATTATAAGGTAATAGCTTTTACAATTAAAATCAAACGGTTCGAAACAAAAATAATGTGTAATTTCCATCAATTCC
>QYTT01083506.1:5188-16989 GCA_006980735.1 Dasypogon diadema
AATCATACGGTGTTCTTATTTCGGCTTTTTTGTGTGTCTCGTCGGAATAAGTTCTCTCAATTTGGCCTGCAAAATAGTTAATTCTAAGGCGGGCCAAGGTGGCGTCTCTAACTGTTTCTGTGTAACGGGACTTTTGCTGTGCACTAGTCTCTTTAAAAGACAAAGACAAAGACATATACTATTTCCTTATTTTTGCGAACCCATTAAATCACAATACGGTTTATTGGTATGTCAAAAACAGGTAAGTTTGGTATACACATCTGTCAGGTTGAGGCGGCACCTTTGATTCTGATAGATATGACCTTGTGATTAAGAGAAATTTTTGCCTTTCGTTTATTTAAATATAAACAATTTGTTTTACAATTAAAAGAGCCCAGAAAATGTGTAGCGGGCAATTAGGTCAGGCATTAATCCATCTAAGGCTATAAAAGTAGGAGTCTTGATTCTGAAGAGTGCATTTAATCAGTCGTATTTAAAGGGTGTGTCTATGTGAAGTGTCATTTGTAAAAAGTATTGCCGGGCATTTCATATAAATTAAAATCTCCATTTAGTGAAAATTTTTGTAATAATACTGCTTTAATTCAAGGAATTAGATTTTAATTTTGAGTTTAAAGTCTAATACAATGGGAGAGTACAAAAATAAACATAATGTGAACAAATTCTGTTACGTGTGTGGAAAATATATGGTGACCAAAAATAAAAAAAAGTTATTACTCCATTAATTGAAAAGCCTATAACTTTTATTTTGGAAGAGACATTTATAGACATGCAATGTGGACGCCAAATCTCATTTGTTCAATATGCTACGCCGCGCCGCGCCGCTTTGAGGTGTTGGTGGAATAGTTCACGGACATCGCTGCTTTTTGTAGTTCCAATGATGTGGTTAGAACCAGAGGGACATGATGAAAATATATGCTACTTTTGAAGTCACCATGTTTTTCGTCATTCAACAAAAAACAAAAATAAATTAATTTATAAAAGTGTTCCTAATGCGCTGCCAACAGTACCGCATACTGAGGATGTTCCCGCGCCAATTTTACCTGAAGCAACTGGCTGTACACGAAGTTACTTCAATCCTAATGTCCCTTCTACATCTACTGGCAATGGAGAAGCAGATTGCTGCATTCCTTCTGAGTAAGAGGATTCACATGGACATCCAGAGTTAATAACTCAAACCCAGTTGAATTCCCTAATTCGTGATTTAAAATTTCCGATTATGAAAACTGAACTTTTGGAGTCTCGATTAACGCAATGCAATCTTTTAGCACCGGGTGGAAATGTAACTGCACAAAGGAAGAGAGTAACGAATTCACTTATTGTAGTGATATAAGCGATTTAATGAAGTATATATATATAAACTACGTTTCGTGTGAATGGAAGCCATCTAAGGACTCTTCAAAAACCAGTATGAGGGTCGTCTAATTGCACAACGACAACATATATCCTTCCGTTCCTGTATTTTATGGCGTTAATAAAATGGAAACATAGGAAACAATACAAATGCTTCTGGATAAAATAAAATATTTGGAATACCAATAGCATATTTCTGCGGATTTTAAAATCACCTGGTTCGCGGTCTGCAGCTGGGTTATACAAAGCATTCTTGCCTTTTATGCGAATGGAATTCAAGGGATAGATCAAATCAATATAAGATCGTTAATTCTAGTTCTAAGGAGAAAAATATATTTTTCTCCACTATACGTATTAAACTAGGAATAATAAAAAATTTAATTTAGGCGCTTGTCAAGCGAGAGAGATGCATTTCTGCATTTAAAAACTGTGTTTGCTTCCCGAAATTAAAAAAAGGTTCGTTAATGCTTTTATCGCATAATTGTCTATAACTAAGTGCTTAAAGTTTTCAATTTATGATACTTGTGGGACCAGATGTCAGAATTCTCATGTCTGACGAAGAATTCGACTCCCATTTAAGTCAAGAGGAAAGCATGGAGGGCAATAAAAAATGTGCCACTGAATTTTCTCGGCAACTGGCGAACCCCAAACTATGAGAAAATAATAAAGAGATATTGGATGCATTTAAAATGCTGGGAGTTAATGCCCTTAAAAATTCATTTTTTCCACTCCCATCTAGACTTTTTTCTCGTAATTTGGGGGCAGTAAGTGATGACCACGGTGAGCGATTTCATCAAGAAATCAGGACAATGGAACAGCGTTTTAAAGGAAAGAGTATCAGCATCATGCTGTCGTGCTACACCTGGAATTTATATAGGGATAATCCGAATGCAATGTATGAAAGATCAGTGAAAAGGCAAAAAATTGAAATTCAAAAAGTAAAATAAATAAATAAAAAGTAAAATTTAAATATGTACATACATTTTTATATATAATTAAAAATAATGCATTCAAATTTCAAACAATTCAGACGTCTAGGAGGAAAAGTGTTATTGCAGTTTTGTTTAGGACCCTAAAATCAATGAAACATAATTAGATTTCATCCAAAACTGTCGAGGGCTGTTGAACAGGGTTATCAATAGAAATATATTTTAAAAATTTTGGTGTGCAATATAAATTACTAAAAAGACTTTAACTCAGTAAAAATTAAAATTCATTCTCACTGGTTCATGGGTTTGCCTTGCCTGGAAAATTTCAAATAAATATTTGGCAAAGTAAAGGATATATAAAACGGTACATCTATTTCTTTTCTACCCTTACATTTAATGGAAAAAAATTTTAATTCAGTTCCATCTTTTGAGTTGAAGGGAGAGAGAGTTATCAATATCTGCGTTTGTTCGGAAACGCTCCGTCTGTTTATATTATGACGTCTGTGGGTACTGAGTTTCCTGTTCCCTTTGCTCCATGATTGATTGGGCACCCTGTATGTTGGCGCCTTTTAACAGTGTGCGATGGTGCCAGTCTTTATTTTACTGTGTGGAGATGGACGAGCTTCTTAGGGCCATACGTACGATATGATCCGACTGCATTTGTGTATTAGTCTCGAAATTTAAAAAAGTTTGCAGTATTTTAGTCTGTTCAGAGGAACGTTTTCTGTATTCCGTAGTCCATGTTAAATCTTACTTAATTTTATTATTCAGTTTGTATATCCTGACTCGCATATGTATTCGTATTTAGTTTCTCTAACTACTTCACGGCTTTATTTTCTCTGAATAAATGTGATTGTAATCGCATTACTCAAAATAGGGAACTTATGTGATTATCGATTAATTAGACTTTCTTGTTTTTAAGGCAAAGCTCTTGAAAAGATAATATCCAATCAAATCGCTATCTATTTGAAAAACAGTAATTTGCTGCCCATTTAGACCAAGGCAAAGTTGTGAAACTGCTCTTGTTATTAGATGACATTGAATGATGATGAATTTGTGGCTCTTGTGTAGTTAGATCTTTCCAGGGCTAGAGGAACAATTTGGATTTTCGTCGTCTGTAGTTAGTTTGATTGCTAGCCGTAGTCAATGTATAAGAATCTAGAAGGACATGTATTTTCCACTACTTTCTACGTCCAGTGTTCCTCAGAGCTCAGTACTTGATCCACTTCTATTCTGCGTTTTACTTAAAACTTGCCAATTGCAATCTGTAATTCAGGATATCAGAATCCTTATCTACGCAGATGATGTTCAAGTGTATTTAAGTAGACCAATGGGGCTAATTGAAGATAGAATGAATGAAGACTTGCTACGTATTTACGAATGGTCTCAGTACAACCTGCTAAATTTAAATGCCAGCAAATCGATATGTCTTCCCATCTATAGACACACAATTAGTACCGTGTCATTGCTAATACAATTCTGCCGTATTCTCAGAGATCTAAAGATCTTGGTATAATAACAAATAATAGGTTTACGTATTGCGATTATGCGTCGTGGGTAATTGTAGAAGTTTATGGCGGTTTACATCAGTTACGATTATCGGCAAATTCCCTTTCAGTTGTCTATAACGACACAAGATTTCTCCATTCCTCATGCCCTCGCAAGCTACCTATACCGGCATTCTTGCCACAATATGGAGAGCGAGCTTATTTTGTTCAATTTTTAATAAGTGAAATTCTCCGTCCGACTACATTCATCACACGCATTCACGCAAGCTCTCTCTGAGTATTCAACAAACTACTGAAGGCAATTGTCTGGTTTTTTTTTAATCCTCACTCCTAGGCACATAGCACGTTAGGTGGTAGTTTTAAGTTACTATTTTGAACACTACTTATTTCTGAATTTGAATTTTATAATTTGTATGGATTTCCTCTTCAGCTTTATATTGTTTGTTTTTGTTTGTACATATGAAAAGATTTTCTAATCTTTGGTACAAAAACTAGTTAATAAATTACTGAATCGATTGCTAAGCACCTGTGAAGAGTATCAATAGGTGCTTTTATGCGGATGATCCTGTTAGATACTAGTAGCTATTCCGTGGCCTTACTATATATGCGAAAAGTTTTATCTCAATCTTCAAACTCCTTTCTTAAATTAAATTTGACTGATTATTACATATCCTCTATCCTGTTAAAATATTCGAAAAAATATAGTACAACTACGAAACTTAATTTAAACGCTTTTGGTACTGTAAACAAAAATAGTAAATGTGTTTCATTAAATTCGTAGATGCAGTGTGGGTGTGCTGGTAAAAACTTCATTCCGGCTCTGTCATCCTGATTTTGAAAAACCTTAAGTGATTAAGCACTGTCAGCACAAAGAAGATGGTGGAAATAGAAGTGTGCATACTGCATGACCTAGACATAAGTGTCTACAATATGCAAGAAAACATATAATCCTACGTTCCGAGAACAGTTAAGGAACTGAATCGCACATCCCAGAATGAACTGAAGAAACTAGATTAATTACTTCACAGAAGTTTGCCACCACTGCAATTACCCTCCTTATTTCTTCCGACATCGTACTAATGCTGAAAATTAAACTAAACACAGCAAAACGGGAAGTTTGGAACTTTTCCTTGTTCATCCAGTCACTTGTTAATTCCTTCTATTTCTCGTATGTTCTCCAGGATTACACAAGCGAACCTTATGTGACTATGGCTTCCCCACGTTCTTTAACCGAATTTATGCGTGGCAATTGTGTTTATGGAATTGAATCAAGAATAGTGCTTTAATCTCAATACAGGTTCCCGAAAGGTGTATACAGGTATCTAGTAACATTCCCTGTAGCCATCGGCAGTAAGTGCTGACAATTTGCTTACCCTCCCCAAAGGAGATGAGAAATTCCGAGGGGCTCAATAGTGCGGTACGGTACGCCCACAAAAAGGGTCAGTTCTCGTACAATGTGTAAATAATGTCGGTTCGATACAGACTATTGTGATTGATTTTTTATTATTCCTTTTTACTGCAGAACGTACACCAACCTCGAAGGATTCTATTGAGGTAAACAAATTAATTATGAAAGTCGGAATTTGTGACCATTCTCCTCAACGAGCCTACAGCACAAGGTTCGCTCTACAGTTTGGAGGATGGGATCAATATTTTGCCAGGAGGTATTATCCTGAACAGCAGATAAGACATTATATTTGCATAAGAAAGGAGTAGGATATGTAGAAAGTTCCGAAAGCAATAAAAGAGTCGTTTACTTACTTATCATGTAGGAGAGTAGTGTTACATGTGCGATCATGATTACATGTGATGAATATTGATGGCAGAGGCTTCTATTATCCACGAGCTATGCTGCTTATCATATCGATAAACCGGACATCCAGTGCCAATTACATGTGGGACTAGGAATCATCCTTGGGGTTTTCAGTATCTCATTTTCACAGCACGCATTCAATGCAAACTGCACATACACGCAATTAACCTAAATACACTGGATTGACACGTACTGAGGGAGCATTTACACAATGGGAAGCAGGAGCACTATGGGAATTAGCTCAAAAATCAACACTTTGCGTTATGTGGCACTAAGCACCACTTAAAACATCTGTTGGCTATTTTCTTTCTAATTCACACATCAATTTATGACCGCAGTGCACCGCAAGCACACCATTCACAGAACGTTCCGAGGAAATGGACAAATTATTGAATTATTTCCGACACATCGGACAAGATTCCAACGAGCAGCATTTAAGCTCCATTCAAATGGGCCAATACCACCCTAAAAATAAATTACAACACGATAGATAGCGTGCACACGTCGGGGCGGAATCGCAATCACCGTCGTCGTCAAAGCAAGTGATTTTCCCAAGAAAACACCTTTTGGATCGGAGCAGTGTCGAGCGAAAAACTTGAGCTATAGACGACGAACCCACCACACGAATCAATTGTGTAAGCGTCACGACGCAACTGAAAGTGAGTTGGATGAAAGGGCGCCCAAATTCGCCTTATCAACCGTATGTTTTCTTCTACGAGAAGATGGAGAACGGAAAATTTCCCTCGAAATGTTGCAGAGAGCTTAAAGGTGTCAGTGGCGTCCGAGTGGATTTGGATGGTGGGGGATAAAGTTATTAGAAAACTTTTCTCAGGAAATTTCCCTGAAAACTCTTGGCACTTTCCCCTCTTTTTGTGTATTTCTACGGCAAGCAGTGAAAGAGGAATTTATCTGTAGAAAACGTTGCTTGGGAATATAATCAAAATTGCGAGTTTTTCCGAAAGAAAAGTAACAGTATAATAAAATCCACCTTTTAGGACTTTACTGTTGTTTTTGCTTATTTAAATAATTTCCTACATTTAGGGGAATTTCCCTAGGTACCTACAAAGTTCAGAGGAAGTAAGTCCTCCCTGAGGAGAATTCAAATACTAAAAGATACTTTGTTAATTGATGTTAATCTTGTTTTGTTTGTTTGTTTTGAAACCCCTCCAGGCTTCCATTCCAATGTATTTTATATTTATTTACGCTATCCATATTATAAATATTTTTTTTCAGGTGTTATGGATCATCATTTGTTAATAGAATAAAACGAATTAGACAACTTTCAAAATACTCACAGTATCTCTTACTTTGAGTTTAGAGCGTTGAATATCTTCTCTATTTAAAAACAAAAGAGAATCCGTAAAATAAGTAACAAATACCAAAAGTAAATACAATACCCTGAAGGACACAAGTAGTGTCTGCTTCTTTTCAGTTGTGAATTCATAGAGGAAATGTAAATAAGAATGTGAATCAATAAGTACCCGTAATTCAAGACAGATGGAGTTGCTGAAGGAAACTGGCATTACCATCGTGTGAGTATTTCCATATTTTAAACGACGCCATACAAAATTTCAGACTGATTCAAGGTTAATTTTAGTATGACAGCCATTAGTATTAAAAGTGTTTGGTGTTTTTCGATAAAGTGGAAAAGGAGCAACATCGATCCGTAATTCCGAAACGCCGGCGAACATCTGTTTTTGATACCATGTTCGGCAGACGTGGTTATTGAGGAGATCGTCGAATCGTCGAACCGAACTGCACGAATTAGCAGAGGTCATACACTTGTCGTAAAAACAAAATCAATATTAGTTAGGAGTAGGAAATCTGTCGGCCAGACGGGTGCAGCGATTGCTAAAAACGAACGAAAAGAGGATACGTAGCAGTGCTTGGAACTCTTTAAGCGAAAACCACAGGTGACATCACCTTTAATGAAACTTGCATCTATTATTACACTCCACAGACAAAGTAATAGTCAAAACAATGACATTTTCTAGGTGAATCTGCTCGCAAGAAGGAAAATACGGTCCCATTGGGATTCGAAAGGAATAATCTACATGGAATTTTGGGGAAATGGAGGACGATCACAGGATAGTAACACAGTGAAATATTAAACCGATTCGAAGAATACTTGAAGGAGACACGTTTGACAAAAAAAGTTCTATTCCACCACGGAAACATACTAGCTCATTCATCGGGAATCGTCGCCGCCAAATTACATGAACTAGGAACTACTGCCGTACCCACCATACTCGTGCAATCTGGGTGCCTGCGACTTTTTTCTGTTCCCAAACATAAAAGCATAGCTAGCGGGAGAAAATTCAGTTCAGACGAAGTCATTGTCGAAGCAGAAGCCTATTTTGGACAGTTTGATAAATGCACGCCAGTGCCCGAGTGGACTTGAGTGCAGATCTGCAGATCTTCTCCTCTGTTGGGGTGGGTGCACAGGACTCGACAATTTATCTGGGTACCAGTGGTTGAGGTAATCCTACTAACAAGAATTATACTTATAAAGCTGCTTGGATGCTGCACAGTAATAATTTCATATCAAAAATTGTGGCTAACTTACAACATTTGTCAGGTTAAAATTTCCCAATCTACTATTCCCTAATTTCCTTCCGCTTAAGCTGTGCTTTGTGCATCATAGGGTTGTCCCCTGAGCTTTGACAATACATAAAAAAATCGTCTTTTTGGAGGGGTTAAACAAATGACAGCAACATTGAGAAAATGAATCGTGTTAAAAGGATACTGTATTTTGCATACTGAAAGTGAAGCCGTTGTGCATGGATACAGTGATGTAGTTTCTGTGTGAGATGTGAGTTCCTTAAAACGAAACAGGTTGGGGATTTTTTTTGTTTTTGCTTATTTTGGAATAAACTGTAATATCAGAAAACATTATCGTTTTTTTCGTAGGTTGAAAAGATGAACCAAGACCAATCAATGTCAATAACTTTTTACACAACTTTACTTATGGTTGTTCTCAACTTTTCTAAAATCAAATTTGTGCTTTAAAGTTATAATTAAATTAAAATTAAATTAAAGAAAAGTAATCTAATGTTTTATTTATGACTTTAAGAGAGTGCTTTGGACAGTATCAAAAATGAAATTCCCTAGTGTTAAAAAAAGATCCACAACAAACATTGGTCCTTCGAACCGGAATGTATTCAGTTTCCTACTCCATCGCTTCAAACAGAGTTTCATTATTTAAGATCTTACCAATAGAGCTGATGAAGATTTCTACATTCTTACATTATAAAGGCAAATTAGTAATAATAGTTGAAAGTGATTTAGATAAGAAAGATTCTGTCGAAACCAATAGTGGCACAAAAAAAGCCTGCTTTATGCAAAAGAATTTGGAAACTTGTTCGAAATTTCGCAGAGAAGTTTTTATCTAAAGATATCTCCTTTTGAAGAGAGGTCATTTAAGTTGTTGTAATCCGATGAAATCCCCCCTGTATTTTAGCCTAATGCTGCTTGCTGTTTGGAAAGATTTCGACTTCAGTAGTCTCGCTGAAGGTAGTAAAGCAGCCCAAAATATTTTTCGTTTTTCGACTTGATCCTACTATATCTGGTAGTGGTCTGTGCTAAGTGTAACACCAAATCCTTCATTCTAATTTACTGTATACTTATTAATTCGTGTCGTTTACACAGATTGGTATTCTGTTTTAAATCGATGGACTACAGCTGAGTTTTATTCAATTTCACGAGCATACACAAATTTTCTATTACTTTGAATAATTTCACAAGGAAATTACATATTACAAATCACATGAGGGTGAATTATTAGTTCAAATTCCTCATAAAAATTGATCATGTCAATTATTTTTGCATTGAATGCAAAATTTGTGACTACTCATTGTAGTGTCTGTGCCAGGCAAGTCGATCGGCGCACTGACGATGATCAAGTTGACTCGCTGTGATCGAAACACTTTCTTTTCATCTAGAAAGAAATTTCTATTCACGTGGACATTTTTCAAGTGTTCTTCGAAGTGAATTTCACTTCAAAATTCAATTCAATTTGAATGTTTATGTCCACCAAGTGACTCCATCTTGTGTTGAATTGCATTCAATGCAAAAATAGTTGGCATAAAACTCCGTTAACAGAATATAATTTGACTAAGTGAGTGAGCTCAATAAAATTAGAAAAACATATGTACATGGTAACAGATATATCTAAATAGAAAATGTATTAATATTCTGTGTGTCTGTCATTCCGTTTTCATGTAAATTGTTTTTGTAGGCATGACTGGGTGGTTCACTTGGTAGAGGATGAGGCTCTCAATCTCAATGAAGTGGGTTCGAGCGCTACATTGAGCGGCTTTCGTTTTTTTTTCTCCTTCTATTACAAGTAATTATTTTTAATATAATTTGTTCACTTTCGGTTTCTTATAAAAATTTAATTGTAATTATTTTTGACTTTGCCTGTTATTCCTAGCCAAAATAAGATGCCTCTGGGCCCAGCCAAAACTTCATCACTTCTTGAAGTTCTGCATCATCTAACGGTGTCTTATTCTATTAGGTTCCGCATGTTTTCCGAAGTGATGGTAAATTTTGAATCATTTATTGTTAACGATCGTAACAATAATTGGCACAAAAAAAGCCAGCGTAAAACCCTACGTTGAGCGACCTTTTCTTTTCCTCTTCTCCTATTACAAGCAATTATTATTAATATAATTTATTTATTTTTAATTTGTGTTCGTGATAAAATGGAAGGGTCACTGGGTTTTCCCAAGACAGGTGAACACTGAACTGACGCTATGTAGCCAATTTGAACAGATATTCCAGATTTGAAATTGTGTCTCAAGTCGTGGTTTGACAAACGTGTTGTATAATGTTAACTTGAAGGCTGGAAAGCTTTCCCGATCAGCGCTAAAGCTTTCGTGAGAAAGATATACGGAAAAATGCATTTAGCAAGAGAGAGCTTAAAAGTTTCACACCAATGTGCGAGGTTAGCAGCGAATTTATTAATGGATCCAAGCATGGAGTTATCTCAGTAACAGCATAATATTGAGAAATAAGATCTAATTTGAATTATAGTAATTTTTAAATGATTATAAACTTCTTTACAAAAAAATAAAATTGGTGTGAAATAGATAAAATGACAAAAACATTAACGGAACGTGTTTCACTTCAAGCGTGTGGGTAAGATACACATCATTTTTTTATTTTGGAAATTCAAGGGACTATTTGAAATTTGTAATTGTACATTGCACTGCTGCTATTATGTAAAAATTAATACCTTTTAGTAAATAAAATTGTCCTCTAAATTATAACAACAAAGATTTGAAAAGTAGTAATATGAAAAAAAATAATCCAATTATTTTTTCCCTTCATGCTTGATGGAGGTTATACTAGGATGGCCTGCAGATTTGAAAGTCAGCTGCGAATATGTCAGAATTCAACACTATTTACTACATTCTTATTACACTCTTTTATTCCTCATATCTAGGTTTTAACATAATTGCTCTAAACCAATTATAGCTTGTTTTCTTGTTCTAATAATAACTTAAAGGGGCTTTTCGTCTCTTTTCGTAGTAGAAAGAATTTTGAATGTCACCATTAATTTTTATAGGGCTCCTACTACCGCGATCTCATTGCAAGAACCTACAGTGCGGAGCAGTGGAACAAGGGCACATCATCCTTCTCTTCCCTCTGCTCATATAGGGGACCCCGAATCATTTGGTATAACTCCGAATTGTTTTTAACTCCACATATAGGAGAGAAATCCGAAGTTTAGTAGAGAATGTGTCGATCAACAGAAAAAAAGAAGGCAATGATCCCTTCTATTCTGAAGAATACCCAATTAACTTTTTTATAGCCTTTTACCTGGCTGTTGAATCTGGCTATCTCATTGTGAGGCGTGATTTATCACTGTGATGAAAATAGTGGACAATTTTATTGTTTTTTAGTCAGTAGCCTATGGTGTAGGCAGAGCGTGTACCCAACAGTAGAAGATTCAGGTACATCTAATCTGCTGTATCCAAAGCAGTTTCTTTTATCAGAGATTTTCTTACTGCATCTTGTAAATCCGTAGTTAAAAATTTTAACGATATTGAATATTTCTGGATGGAAACCTATTCCAAAACAAATGTTTCAAAGTTATTTCTGTTCCCTCTGGAAGTAAAATACATGGTGGCACTTTAATCGTAAATACGAACGTCTAATTTAATAGGAAGTATACAAATTGCCTTCCTAGCGAAGGTA
>QYTT01083508.1:10235-20659 GCA_006980735.1 Dasypogon diadema
AGGTAATACCGTAAAAAGTGATTTGTTCTTCATGATTTTTTTCGGGGCTAATTGTCTTTTATTTGTTATTTGGTTTCCTTTCCTTTGGTTTCCAAATGTGTGTAAAATCACGCAACAGGAGAACTTGAAAATTTGAAAAGGATAGTGTTATGTTATGGTTGAATATCCTTGAAAGTTAAGCCTGGATTTCTATTTGCTGTTAAAGTTTAATGTAGGTATTGATGGTTTTACAATTGGAAAATCCGATTTAATAACAACATTACTTTATTTAATATTACTTGTCTCGTAAGAATTATAACGAGTTAGAAGCAGTGATAGCTGCGACTTACTCAGCAGACAAACCCATCGAAAAACCAAAGAGGAAGTCAGGCTTGGTATTCTCTGAACTATTGTGTGAATTTTACATCAGATTTGGAAGAGAGTTAAGTATTCGGCGATTTCTAACTGGTAGAAATTCTTTGTCCGAATAATTTCGGAGTAGTTTAGACACTTAAAATTTAATTATTTAAAAATATGCATAGCCGCATAGCCGCATAGCTGCGTTTAACACATTTTCTGGATTTAGTTGTACAAGAAGCTGTTTACTTTAACACTATTCCTATCGAGATGCTTACAACTGAGATAGAAATAATACGGTGAATAATGCAATTGAAAGAGAGGTCACAGGTCAAATGACCGGGTTTGGTAGAAATAGTGTTAAAGTAAATAATTTAATTAAATTGAATGAATGAAGATAATCGAAATTGATATTGATATTTGGATGAAAAAGGGTTCAAAATAAATAATGAACCTCATGCAGTTGTTTATTATGAAAGTTTGAAGCACACTGCTTCCGCAATACGCATTATTGAGAATTTTCACATTTTCTGCATTCTTGTCTTTCGATTGCCTGCATCGAAGGATTTCTAGGCAGTTCTCTAATCTCGACGTCTCTTGTTATTTCGAGCATTTATTTACAGCTATAGAAGAGCCTATAACAAGGCTTCGCCAAGATCGGGCAGTCGAACACAATGTGTTCCACAGTTTCAGTATCCTCCATCCATAGTCTGCATGTATCATCCCCTCAAGTTCCCATTCTTTCGAATCCAAAGTTACCATGCTCAGTATTCAAAGAAGCTAACCATATGAGTGACCTTCGCTCTATGCCTAAAACTTTCTTCTGGTCGTTCCACATGGCAGTCTAATTCCTTTCTTAGCCTGTTGGCAAGTTCGCATATTTTCCCACCGGTTTTGGTGTCCTCTTTCTCGATTAGGTCTTTCACCATGCTTTTTCCATTGGCGAATTATGGTGCCAGGCTTTAGATCTGTTAGGTTCATATAACCACCCCGCACCCCCCTATTTTTGCTGTCGGAATAACACGAACCCTCTGTTAGAGCGTTAATGCTGTTTTCAGCCATAAATTTTCGAAGGTAAATAGATTGCCGTCGAAAAATGAACAGCTCTCCGCAGTTATCCTAATAATTTATTTCGGTGGTAAAACTGGACCAAAATAGAGGGCACAAATGTAGCAATTGCAAGAGAGCAAATTTCTGAAGTTTATGAAAACCTACAGTGCAAATCTATTTCAATTTAAGATTCGCAGAAAGGTAAATTGCAATTCTCGGGTTGTCTTTAGTTTTTATGTTTGTTTTTATGTTTCTCCGGCCCAAGAGTAAAATTTGTGGGCATCTGAAAATGCATAAATAATTGTAAATATGCAGAAACATGGTGTCAAAGAACAGAAAGTGCACGTGAAATGAACAACTTCCACCCAACTCGATTAAATTATGCAAAAGGTGAAAATGGAAAAGCGCATAAATTGAGAGTTGGACGATACAGGGTAAACCCTAAATGGGTCATGCATGGCAGTATTATTCGACTGCCAGTTGCACCGGGTTTTTTAAATGTTGATTCAGCACGAGTCCCTCCGTCATTTTGAGTTATTGTTGAAATTGAGTCAGAAAGGAATTTGGTTTGTTGCAACATAAAATTACAGATTTTATGTACATTTTATGGCACCGAATGTGGTCGCCTCGCCTGGTAATGGTAAGGCAGTCATTTCGGAAAATCGTTACGTTTCGCTTCATTTTATGACATACATTCGGGGTGATTCAACGATCAAACTCCAATTAAGCGTTCATTACAATTGCAACACTCATTTAAATTTAAATTTGTATTTATCCACAGCAAACATTATTTCAAATGTCGTATTTTGACTGTCCCAATTTCGGAAAACTGAAATATTATTACACCTCATTTTATGCTATTAACAAAAATCATCCCAAAAGCCACTACTTATTATGAATTTTATATTGTGCCTGGTGTTTGTTTTGTATTCTTTGAAGATTATAATAAATAAATATTCTTATCTGGTCCTTGTAAGACCATATCAGAATAAAGTTTTTTGTAAGCTTCGCTTGCCTCCCGCAAGGCTACTGGATTGTAAGGCTCTGCTGCGGTACTCAAGCCAGAAGGAGCAAGCAAAAGCCTGACTATGAGGGACAAGGATAGGGAGCTTCTAAAAGATGCACTTAATACAGAGGTAGCAAGAGTTAGAAGATTTCCGCGGACAGGTGGCTGTTTGTGGAAAGGAGGCTCATGAATCTATTGTTTGATCTAGAATACGATGCTTCAGCCTGGCATAAAGGGGCTAAGATCATTACCTCTACGGATCAGTACCAGGCCTAGAATCTGGATGCCAGAAGCTGCTTTACCATTACAAGTCTTTCTGCAGGGCTTAGCTCCAAAAATCTTGGTATTCCGTATATGCTAGTGAAAAATACTAAAACCGGAGGGACCTAAAACCATGGCGGAAAACGTCATTATACAGTTAATCCAACTCATTACAGGTAAACGCTTACCCCGGGCTATCTAAACCCTAAGCTGTTAATAATATAACCGCAGTGTTTAATAGGCTTTTACGATATCCTGCTGGGCTCTAAAGTCCTCCAAAAACTCAACCCTAATGGAATAAGGACTTTAGTGGCCAAAGGCGAAATTCACAGAAACTTTTAATAAAGTAAAATCAAACAGGGGTCCGGAAGACTGGACAAGCTGGGTCTCAGAAATAAGAAAATCAAAAATGCTTTATGGAAAAACTACTGCGAATCCAGAAAGAGTACAAGTCAATTCGTTAGATTTAGGAAAGCCCTGTGAAAGGGTCCGATACTCCCTCCCTTCTGAAAAGGAACGACGGTTCCTGGACGAAGTCAAGTGAGGAAACCGTGGAGCTGCTGGGATTGCTTGTTGTTGGTACTGAGACACCCGAGATGTCTGTATCATGCAAGGTATAATTACGAAGGAAAGTACAAATTTTGCCATTTAATCATTCGCACCGTGACATTCTTTTCAAGAAGGGAGGTAACAATTAGTTCAGAGCAGGTACCAAGTAAGCAATTAAATACCCTGAAGGGGACTTACATACTACCCTATATCCTATAGGCTATGAAATAACTGCACACAAGTCATATACCAAAATAAATGGGAAGTGTAGAAGAATTCAAATAATCAGTAAAAATTGTAGGTTAATGGGGCGTTTTGGCGGAAAAACCCACAAAATTTGAAAAAATCACTTGAAATTTGACCAATTTTTGAACTTTAAAGATTTATAGCTCCTGGTCAGAGAGGGAAACAGAGGTGTTTGTAGACTCGTTGGAACAGGTAAAGAGTTCTCTATGTTATGGTGTCTAAACATTGGTCATGCGGCCTCGATAAAAAAGTTACAGGGTGTCGAATGAAACTAGTGCCTGAATACAGAAATTCCCATCTCCCTCCCAAACGAAGCATTTCCGACCCCCCTCCCCCTTCGGCTTCTTCGGCTCACTGAGGATACCTGCAGTTAAGGGGTTGGGAGAAATGGTAGGAATTCTTAACTCTTATCGCTGATTCTAGTTACCCCCTGTCTCTTTCTAAGAGCCGTATCAGTCTGGGGTCCATTTATGGAGTATTAAAAGCCACTATTTTCCAGGCCTAAGTGGTTGGACGCTACTCGAATCTAAAGTAGCTTTACTTGTAACCATTATTATATGTTTATTAAAAAATCACCAAAGGTCAACATGTCGCATTCTCTGTCTTTATAGATAACTTGGCATACCATAAAGAACAAACGGTACTGTCGTAGACATCGATAGGAGGTAAATTCGAGACTTTGTACCATAAGCCGACACATTGTCCATGGAATCACAAAAAATCTTAGTTCGACATCTTCTTTTCTTCTTCATTGTCTCCAGCTCGATATTGTATTTTTGTGTATTTTTTATTGGCATTATAACATTGAGTGCTTTCTCTAACAGTTTCTAGCGCCGATTCTAGTTTCTGTTGGTAAGAGGTTAGCGAATTTTACTATCTCGAAAACAGGATTTCGTGTCACGGATCCGTATTTATACTAACCCGACACCAAGTGTGAAAGGAATCTAATGCTTTTTTTACTCAGATATTTAATCCAAAGTTAACAACTTTAAGATTTGTTCAAATTTTTGCGTTAGGTTATTAAAGGAAATTTATTGCGGTGCTGTCTCACTCGGCAGTCTTGAGGCAATTTTCCTTTCTGTTAAATTTCTAAATTCACTCGGTTACGTATAACTTATTCAATTTATTTCAGAGTACGAAAATTACCAAAAAATTAGGATGGCAAATACCTACTTACCCGTATTATATATTTCGCAAAGTGCCCCAGTTAAAATGTCCTTACCTATATCATAATAATTAACATCTTTTGTCCCCGAATTACCCCTTTTGTTTGTTGCATCCGATAGATAAGTAAGATGACCGTTCTCCACCAGGTAATTTTCTAATTCTCCTTTAAAATTCATGGCCAACAAACTTATCTTGTCACAAATCTTGTGTAGGTTCTGGGATATCCTGCCCGAAACTCAATTAGGAAATTAAAAATTAATTCGCGTCTTCATTCTTAAACTGCTCCACTGGGAGGCATGATAATTAGTGTAGTGAGCAGATGTACCATAAATAAGAGGACACAATGGCTTTGAAAGTTAGAAGGATATACTTCGGGACACAATCTTAATACCCACCTGGTTTTTATTATTCAACCCTTAATTGTTTCACAAAAAAGGGGTTTTATGGTCAGTAGACGCTAGAAAGAGCAGTCGTACCTGGCGACTCCGTGGCGTTAGCTTTATCTCAATTCCATGAGGATTATAGGGCAATTGAGAGCTTACACTGAACTTTAATTGCTACATAGTCACCGACCCGACTATCTATGCCCGGTGAGTCCCAGGGAAGGGAGGAGGATGGCAATTAATCGAGGGGTAGTTTTAACTTAATTGTAGAGACGCCCTCGTGAAGCTTTATGACGCTCGGATCATAAAGTTTTAAAAGGACTATCTTTTTGTTCTGAAATCAATTTATGGCGACACGGGAATCCAGTAAAGTTTCATTATGGTTGGGAGAGGGAAGAGTTTATCATTTACACGCAAAGCACGGTCTATTAACAACAATTAAAGAGAGAAAAAGGCCTGTTTAGCATTTCCCCCTGGGTTAAAAGTTACTGAGCCATTTGCATGTTAAAGCTGACCTGATTTTGTTCAGAAATTGCGGAGGATTTACGTATGCGTGTGTACCTTCAGCACCATTATGCATGCCCAAGGAGGTTGTTTTATATATCACTTACAGGAGGATGATGATGTAACGCCCACACACAGATGCCCGTCAATTTACGTACGTGTAATTGCATAAGAGATGAAGATTTCATCGTCATTTTAATTCATTTCAAATTATATCACATTTCTTTCACCTGGAATAAATGGGATCCTAACGTACCTTTACCTTTCTGTATGCAGAGTAAATCCCTTCAAGTTCTCTGCGCCCCATGAACTGATAGCAATTTTTCTCAGAAAGGAGTGGGATTAGGGGAACTTTATTAATGACAGCCATTAGCAAAATCTCGGGTAATTCGATGTTCAAGAATCGGGGATTATTTTACGGTGTAGATTTTGCTGAACTTATTTTGGCAAATCAGGCCCGATCCGAGGCTAATAGAGAGGTTCATTATTATCTGTCTTAGAGAATTGAGCAAATTATATTTTCCACCGTCAGAAAGAATAATTAGTGAACATTTCTCTTGTATTAGAGGTGTTCCGAGTAAGGCGCACAGCACAAATAGCCAAATTAAGATATTTCTCAAACATTTAACTAAAGGCGTTTTCCTTCTGCCCTAATTTGGAATGGTTAAAGAGAAAAGTAAGGGATAAAGGGTGAAGCTTAGTCGCAGAGTGATTTCACGATAAATAGCAATTTACAACATTTTCCATGCCAAGGTAATTCATTTTCTTTGATGATAATGAATTTAATGCTAATGATGATAATTACCTCTCTTTGTACTTTAAAATTGTGTAGGCTCTATTTTTCATAGCAATTCTCTTAAAAGAATCTAAAGAAAAAAATTTCTGAGCTAAAAACTAAGAATGTAAGGGTTTTTCACAATGCCAATGTTAAT
This sequence comes from Dasypogon diadema, assembly GCA_006980735.1. NCBI lineage: Eukaryota > Metazoa > Arthropoda > Insecta > Diptera > Asilidae > Dasypogon > Dasypogon diadema. Next base: position 16,670 of record QYTT01083508.1, read on the forward strand.
TCAATCATCATTTCCTCAATAGGCCTAAATAAGAATTTATATTCTTTGTTCTATAACTTTAGTACCTAAGGAAACTATAGGTGTTTGCACCTGTAAAGAAAATCAATGTCTCTTCAGAACTTGACTATACGTCAAAGTATATCATATCAATTCACTATCTTTTCATGGACGTTTGGGCATACTAAACACCGGGCATCACAATCGACCATTTCGATTGTAAAACCTGGTCGCGACTCGATGTATCGAGCGATGATTGAGTTGAATTTTATTTTAAATGAGAGCAATTATTTCGATTGCAGGAACATCTTGCAATCGCGCATCACGATTTCGCAGATATCTTGCAGAAGTACCCAGGTATCACTAGCTAAGGAATTCCGGTGACCGACGTTCGATCACTATCCATTCGGTAAATCACCACATTGTAACCAGCAGATTTCCCGTAGCTGAACGTTCGCGTTCACTATGTTGATATGGTATTATGAGGCCTCGACATTTGCAACTGCTAGGAACAGTATTGAAACCACCTCACCGTTGTCTATAAATGACTACAGATATTTGGTCATATAACTAAGGCCTCAGAGTGCGCTTTTTCGAGGTATAAACCACCTTGGAGCCGAGTTGAGTTATCAATTCAATTATCCCACCCACTAAAAAATCGATGCCATAGCGAAACGAATGATTACCCTAATGGTTTTCTTCCATGATAACTTTGCTTAATCTGAACAAGTGACCAAACCATCTAAGGCGATCAAAGAAAATTGCCTACATTGGGAGCCTCGAAATGCTGAATAGCGATAGAAACACCCAAATACCATCAGAGCTCCATTTTTTACTTTGTTAGGTCTCATGCTTTTGGGTCATACTTTATAACAGATTTTATTAAAATTCAGTAGGTAATTTTTTCCAACATATGATTAAAAAATCCAGGATGAATATTTTTGTCAGCTAATTTTCGAACGTTGTAAGGCAAATTTGAAATGTGACACTCCCGTTAATAGATGTCGCCGCTGTCGCTGCTTCAATTCAATTGCATATTCTTATGTACACTCAGAGTTGATTATTCATCATAAGGATCCATTGGCAAATTTAAAGCTTTAATTTTCATTAATACTAATTTTATTTAAAACCAAATACAACGTTATCTCTCTACCCTGCATCCCCTCTACCACCCATAAAAAAATAAAATTATTTCTTAAGTACCTCAGAGTATCCCCAATTTCAGATGGTTGTGATGAAACTTTCAAGGGCAGTTGATGTACTTTTTCTGAAAGCATTTTGTTGTTTCCTTTGCGGTCTGCGAATTTTGTTCTGGAAAGTTTCACTTCTTCTTTCATTGCAAAATTTTAAAATGTTACATTTAAGCCTGAAATAATATTCGTATTGTTGTGTGACTTGTCCAATCGTATTCATCAAAATTGAGATTTCCTGAGCTTTTAATTTGCGTCCGATAAGAAAAATATGCCATTGCCATTAGTCGGATGAGTTAGAATCCCATGGGGTCACTACCAAACACCAACCTAAATCTTAAAATTTTAAATAGATGTCCATGACACAGGACATGTATAATTGTTAAGTATGAAGTGGAGGTGGTTTTGTTATTGCACTTGTACTACCCAGGCCTCAGCATAGGGAAGGAGAGCGGGTCGAGGAAGTGATGCTGATGGCTGCTTCTACATAACTACCTTATGATTCTCCAGAACCACCCCTACAAAGGATCTGGAGGAACTTGTACAATACGAAGAGAGAGAAAACATGGGACTGATAATTGGTTGCGATGTTAACTCGCACAATATATTGTGCAGTAGCAAGGATTATCGCTGAGGAGAGGAATTACTCGATTGGAAGAAACCTGTGTATAACAAACAAGAGAACGGATTGAACTTTCTTCTATGCCAGACGGGTGGAGGTGATTGATGTGAACTTCTGTAATAGCAACATGATAGAAAGATTGGCATCTTGGACGATAATGGATCGAGCAACGTTGTCTGATTACAGAAGCATGCAAATGTTAGTGGAGTATGGATTCAGAAAAAGAGAAGACATTTGTAAGGATTCCTCGGAGCGCGGATGAAGTGCACAGTAATGCTGGAGAAGAATCCAAAAGAAGAGGTAAGAAAGAGGTAATAACCTCTCGCTTCAGTGGACAGTATGGATTCTACTCCCGGATTAAATGTAGATACAGCAGAAAAGATGGTGTCTTTGGAGGAAGCGAAGAGGACTATAGGCATCTTCCCGTCTCTCAAATCTCCAGTCCTAGAGCCAGGCCAGCCATAGAGGCCTGGCTTACGATAGAGCTTATACCGGATAAATGGAAGAAAACAGAAGTGATGTTCCTACTGAAACTAGGAAAAAGGGATTAGACCGAGGCGAAATCCCTTACACCACTCAGTAGGACATTCGCTTTCGACAAAATCAGTACAATAAACTCAAAATTTCCCTGCTATAACATGAATTTACTTCGATGGTAATGAATTAAGTGGACACCATGGTAAAGAATAGAGAACACTAGAGGAAGACGAATGATCTGGGTTTTCAACCATTCTTTGGAATTTTTCAGCATTTCTACAGAAACCAAATACCTGGAGGTATAATTGAATTGCAGGATGGAAAGATCATGTTAAGAAAACACCAGAAAAGCGAAGATGGCATTGAATCAGAGTAGAAGAGCCTGTGAATCAAGGTCGGGTATCTCGCCGAGGTCAGAACATTGAATGCATACAGTGGTGGTTAAACCTATCCTGACATTTGCTGCGGTAGGCCAGGTTACAGTCAGGATAGAATGCAAAATATGGCGTGCTTAAGAATTATGGACGCTATTTGTACTACACCCACAGTTGTAGGGAACTGTATAGGTATTCTCCGACGCTGATAACCTAAGACGGCTCTAGGCAAAAAAAGACCCGAAGACAGAGGTTGAATAAGTCTAATAATAAATAAGAAATAATAACAATATACATATTCTAAATATAAAAAGTATAAGAACAGATTATGACAGTTTGTTGAAGGCTTTCATTTGTAAACTGTTACTAAAACCTACGAAATACCTTTTAAATCAAATGTGAATTTTATTTAAAAAAAAGGTATCTCCTTATACCACGTCAAATTAAAAATTACCAAATGAACGGCTGAATTATTGCATGCTCCACAAAGAACACTGTAGTCCGCAAAAGTGCTGCTTAACCCATTTTATGCATTTATCAATCAAATAATTTAATACCATAATGGGTGATAATTTAATACCGAATAAATTAATGGAAACACAAGGCCTTTTTTCGCTATTAATTGAACAAGCGCTAATTGAACTGCTCTTGAAATCCGGTAGAGTGAGGGGACTGCATTTCGCATGCCCCACAGTGATTGACAATGACAACAAAAATGGAACACTTTTCCAATTATGTAATTCAGTGGCGTGCAAAAGAAGAATTATATTTTAAAGTTTAATATTCGCAAAAGTTGGTATTGAGTTAAAGGCAAATACTGGTTTCGTTTGGCAAAATTATGATTTACTGATTTATTGTTTACGCTACGGAAAATCTGACAATCCACCAAATTCAGATGCTGTGTGTATCAAGAGATGTTTTCCTCAGATTCGCGATTGATTTATGACTGTATAATATCTCAATTGGAGGAATTTTCCACAAAGTGAGCTCAGGAGATTTAACTTTTTTGTTGAAGTTAATTTTTGTTTCTCTTTAAAAACTTTATCTTTTGCGTGAGGTTTCCTTAAGAAGGCATAACATTCAATTTAACTGGAGGAATTTTCATGTCTGGCATATTTTGATGTCTTTACCCGAGATAATTTTTGATGCTAATAATAATTTTACCTCATTTGCGGTGCCTTTTAACATTTGAACTGCTATGCAGACAGGAAAGCACTGACACTTTTTCAAATACTCCACTAATGATAATTTATAACAAACCTTATACCGTCCAGGGCAAAGTATATACCTTGAAATATATCGCAAATTAATATAATCAAATATTTTTTAT
>QYTT01083508.1:20679-35202 GCA_006980735.1 Dasypogon diadema
CGGAAAATCTGACAATCCACCAAATTCAGATGCTCTGTGTATCAAGAGATGTTTTCCTCAGATTCGCGATTGATTTATGACTGTATAATATCTCAAATGGAGGAATTTTCCACAAAGTGAGCTCAGGAGATTTAACTTTTTTGTTGAAGTTAATTTTTGTTTATCTTTAAAAACTTTATCTATTGTGTGAGGTTTCCTTAAGAAGGCATAACATTCAATTTAACTGGAGGAAGCCCCAACAAAGCAGCATCTTTTTGTACTATTTTTCTGAATGTTCTCGAAAAGGGTAATCAATAATAACTCACTTTTACGTACAAAAATATATTCCACAAAGTATTTGAGGTCGTTGCTTGGATATCTGAAATAAGGTTTCCATAATATTGATAGGTAAGTTTGTCGGAGACTTTATTCTCAATATTTTCGGGATTGTTTAAAATTTTCGCTAAATTCCAAATACCCACCCTAATTACTGCAAATTAATAGATAAATGTTTGGGGTGGAGTTTGGTTAAGTTAACAAAAAGAACATTACTATGAAGGTATATTGCATGCAATTCTGCAAACCACAGGTGGGCACACTGAGGTCAAGGTAATCATGTTGCTCTTTCAAGTGCACTGTTTGGGGAAGTTGTTAACATCCTCAAGAACACCCCTCGTTTAACTGAATGGCTACACACAAGACTAATAAAAGCTTTGAATAGATTAAACTTAAGTTTCTTTGCGAAATTTTCATGTCTGGCATATTTTGATGTCTTTACCCGAGATAATTTTTGATGCTAATAATAATTTTACCTCATTTGAGGTGCCTTTTAACATTTGAACTGCTATGCAGACAGGAAAGCACTGACACTTTTTCAAATACTCCACTAATGATAATTTATAACAAACCTTATACCGTCCAGAGCAAAGTATATACCTTGAAATATATCGCAAATTAATATAATCAAATATTTTTTATACATCCTCAATTGAGAAGGCAAGTAAACTGTTCAGTATACTGTACAAGTTTTGTGATGATAATAATGCAACAGTGAAAATCAGGGAACCTTTATGGTTTCATCCTAATTCATTACAGCGTTGCCACAAAAATTTGAAAAATTTCATGCAAGAAGTTTCTACTTCTAGATGCGATTTGGTGTAATGCAAGTCCCATGTATTGATTATAATGTTGTAAGCAACATTATTCATTCACATTCCAATTCCTTTGTTTGGAATCGATTTTTTTAATTCTATTCTTTTTCAATACCGTATGAGAATTATTGAGATGAATCTTCATTCCAGATAATGATGTATGGAATTACAATTCCTCATATATTCGACAGAGAAGCAATTACCCAAGAATTACAAGTTGATTTTAATTTCTTAATTCCATTTCAATTCCTTTTCTGGTGGAATTGAAAAGGGATTAAGATATTAAAATCGACTTGTAATTCCTTTTCTAGATGAATTGTAGAGGAATTAAAAAATTAAAATTGACTTGTGATTCTGGAATAATTTATTCTCAATTACATTTCAATTCTGTTGGCAATCTTAGTTGAATATATGAAGAATTACAATTCCATACCTGGAATGATGATCACCTCATTTTAAGTTAAAATAAATGGAATTAGAAATTTTAAATTCCATAGAATGCGAATTAGGTGGGAATTAATTTTGAAAGAAATCATCATTTCTACTTTACAGCTCAAACTCCAAATCTCTACGAAGGAAATGTTTATCGTTTGGTAGATGATTTAGGACTAGACTTATCTACGCCGTCATACCATACTTATACCATCATGAAAGTTTAACGTCAACTCGGATTTAAGAAAAATAAATATCTGTCATTTTATTATTGGTCAAGTTAAAGAACATATAACTGCCTCAGATTTCTTATCTCATTTCAGGTTACTAGTGGACCCGGGAGGGACCTGGTACACAACAAATTAACTAGCAGTAAAACTTCTTTGAAGTTATCATCAACCGCAGTTCATTTTAAGTCCACAAAACTTAGTACTGTATCTTCGAATTTAAATGCTTGCCAATTTCCACTCGATCACGAGGATTTACCTAGAAAATTCAACATAACTTTTCGACGTAAGGTCCAACATGCTACGCAAAATCAAGAGCCCTCCTTATGACATGTAACTAAAGAATCCGAAATTTAGTATCAATACATATTGAACTGAGGGACCTTATACATGGTTAAAGAGAGCAATGTTGACAAGCGATCATATGTTGATTACGGAAGGCTGATTGTGGTTACCATTCCAAGTCGCAACACAAGACCCTAGGGTCAGAACATTTTACACCTTCTTAAAGGTAAAACGTAATAGACTTTGAGTCATGTCACCATTCAGTCTAATAATTTTTTGGTACGAATACTTTTTGCCGGCCATGTACGTATATTATGTCATCTGCAGCATTAGCTTTAATGGTTGACTCTTGTGATATATTTGTTCTCCAACACAATTTCGGAACAAAACAAATATTGAGATTCTTCCCCTATAAACTGATTGGAGATTAGAAGAAACACAGGGCTTATTAAAAAGAACTTCGAGTGCTTATTGTGTGTTCAAGTTCTTTTAGTTTCTTTTGACTACCCGGTCCTCCGGGGAAAGGTGTCTTTTTTTCTTGACTATGCAAGCCCATTAATCGCATGTGCATAACTGTCAATTGTGTTATGGAGCATTTCGATTTGGGTGTCTTTTAACATGTACTAAAACTCATCTTTCCTCTATCATTTAGGTTTCCTGGTATTCTTTTCGATTACTTCTGTATTAATTTGCTAATTGCTTCGTTTATCCTATTAATACTTACACGACTTTCATGCTTGTTGGGGAGCCCAACCTTCACACATTTCTGCGCCTTCTGTACTAGAAGGGAAACTCATTATTATTATTTCAAAGAAACCTCTTCTCTGATTTTTCTTTGAGCCTAATACCCACACATCTACCTATTTTTACAATATCTTAATATATCAAATTTATCTTCTTCTCTATGATAAAGTTTTGATCAGGCGCCCTCCAAGAAATAATCTTGAGTGCGCCACTGCCAGTCAAAAAATTAGAGAAATGGCATTAATGCAATCAAATGTTGACAAAAACAAACAATTTTTCGGATTAACAATAAAAGATTGGGATGGATGAGATGGACCAATATAACTCTCATTTAAAAAATCGCAAAAATTATCCAGGAAACTGTCTTTTAGGGATTGAAAATGTGCAATCAATTTATATATTTTATACACGATTATCCTAGAATCTAGAAGAATCAATGCATGTATCAGTATCAGATCATACCCTTCTGATATCGATGCATGATTGAACAGTCATTGAAGGATGCGTTGTTTTAAGGTGGAAGAAATAACACTTTACTACCGAGACGCCTGTCGTTTGCATCAGGGAAATTTTTCAGCTATATCACACTTTAAATAACTTTAAAAATTGCCTAACATTATTTCTTTTATTTCGTAAGAAATATTCTCGCTCTAGGAAAACCTTTGTGGGAATTATTGTCGAGTTTAAAAAAATGCTGTCATCCAGTTTTTATTCCGATGGTGTGTACACCATATTCTAGCCTCGAATCTTGTGTTGTTTATCGTGTTCTCTACTGGATTTTGCTTTTTACTTCTTTTATTTCCTTGTTAGCCTATGTTCAGCGCTAGATGACAGGCAACAGTTGGTTCAATTTTCATTAGGATTTATCCATCCCCTTTGGCGTGATAATGGAACAAGCAAATAAATTCAAACATTATGTTTATATAATTCTACAAAGTTATTCCCTGCCTTTATTATCCTGTTCTTGTGGTTAAATATTTATGTACAATCCACTTCCTGCGAATGTTTCTCCTTGTTTTTGTCTATAGGATTAGAATTTTGAAAAAAAACGCATACAGTTGAGCCGTTCCTTGTGATTGTAACACATTTAATTCTTTTCCCTTAATTTTGTATTAAAAGCGTTCTGAAATTCAGGACTATTTCGACCTATGAAAACTTTTTTTAGGGTTTGTCAGGGGAGGAATATGGTCAGCATTAAGAAAAACAAAATTGTGCCATCTCATGAATAGCAAGAGCACTTAAAAGCGTATGTAAATATCTCCTCAGTTTCTGTTAACGAAGTTTCCTCCACAAAAGGAAAAACATTTCGGTTCACGTTTCTCTTACTTACCTTTAAGACACTTTTCTGTAGCATCTTTACTCGTTTCTTTAGTATCAAGAAGATGTGATACCCAAGGCGTACAAAAACTAGTTGGAAAAATGTTTAAAATGGGAAAACAAGCAACGAATAAAAACGGTCAAAAATAATGGAGCACAAAAAAAGTAGATCTTTCGAGGATACAAATTGTCGTCCTTTCGTACTTCCGGAACGAATGGTAGATATAAAGTGTGGCCCCTTCCTAAACAAAAAACAATCCTCTTCATAATGGCACCGCAACACTTAGTGGAATATGCTTTTAGCGCTGAGCTGGCATGGCCTAAGTTAACCATGCAGAAAAGTTCCGGATGAAAATATCGTTAAGGATATAAGATAGAGATTTAGTTTTTGCCCTTCTTTGGATTTATTTGCTTCAGAACGCTTAATGTGCTGACATTCATTCGCGTAAGATTTTAATCCTAGAAAGGCGGTAGGTTGAATTAAATATTTGAAAAGATGATTTTAGCACGAATTATATAGCTGTGTCTGCCACGGACAAGGACATCATCTCTATATGAGAAGTTGCAATATGGAAAAAAGCTCAAAAGTATTAAGACAAACAGATACGAGCTTCCATGCTAAATATTAAAAGTTAGGGGAACAAAATACGGATTAGATACGACTGCAAAATATTGTAAGTACGATTTTCAGAAAATATTCTCAAATTAAGCCCGAGCTATTTACATGTATTCCAGATTGAAAATCTTTTATTGAATGAGTCTAAAGTTTGCTAATTAGGGCAAAATATAAAGAAGGGAGCTTAATATCAAAAGAGAATTTCGGAATTTTGGAAATAAACGGGAAGAAAATTTTACATAATGACTTAAAAAACTTATAAATAAAGGAATCAAAGCGTTTTCTTACATTTGAAGATGTTTTGGATTAGTGTGGAATTATTTGAAGTGGCTTTATTCAACAGAGGATATCATCTAATAAACAATATTATTCGAATAATGAGCAGAAAAAGGCATAAAGAATAATTTACAATGGTTATTACTTTGGATAGAGTGATGAAAATTGGATACCACTTATCCATTTTACTCCAAGTAATCAGTGGCTTAGCAATAGTCAACATCCACATCGACCCCAAAAACTGATCACAGTTTTCTGGTGGGATTGTGGTGGAGTGTGGTTTACTTTGCACCTTAGATGCATCATCATCATCATCATCATCTCAAAAGCAGTCGCAGGTGAAATACAAAATTTTATAGATAAAAAGTTACTCTGTTTTATTTTTATTTTCAGACATTATCATCCCACTCATCCGTCCCAGATGTTGCATCTTAACTCCCAAAATTTGGCAGGATTCATTGGGCTAGGACCTTCATGATATCCAACATCTCTCAAAGCATATCTCTCATTGTAGTTCACCTCTACGACTTCATAAAGACCCAAAACTTTCACAAAAACCTTTACCCCAGCAGCAAACTACGTCCGTTTTATTGCCATACTAGTTCACCACTCCTAGACTTTCTTGTAAGTTTTCGCCTCCGCAAAGAGTAATGCGTGTTCTCAGTATGAGTTTTCTCGATCTGAAATCCTGAAATTTAGCTTCTCGACAATACGTACCTTGCGCGGCTTCGTACGCTCCCCAATTTCCTCTTCCTTCAAAAAAGAAGAAAAATTCTGAAAGAAATCCTCAAAGGTTAAAATGCTGCCTTTTACAAAAAGTAAGAAAAAAGGTCGGGGGTAAAGAAGAATTTACTACATTCTTCTGCCCTTTTCAAAAAATTGAAATAAGTCGGTATTTTAAATCGAAATCTTCTATCCGAACCTGAAAATACTGCCTTTTACAAAAGAGTGAAAACGTTTTTTAACATTTGGCATTTTCGATATTCGAGATTGTGTCGCCAACCAGTTGTGATGGAACAATTGAAGGGAGTGACAATGTATAATATAACGATCTTGTGGATGACAATCGAAGAAAAAAGTTAATCCGTTCTTATGCGAATCAAATACGGAACCGAGGCTCTTCAAGCACTTTTACTAAAAATAATCACTTCTTAAAGGTTTTATTTGATTATTTTGACATGCCATAAAAATTAAAAAAAATAGATCGTGTCCAACCAGAATATCGTGAAAAGGCTTTACAGATTTGATTCGCTTTCGACAGAAACTCACTGCCAGGGGATCATGAAGAGTTACAACCTTATCCACCTAGTCCAAGTCAGTTTGAAAACCAACATACGATTAAGTAATTTACAATAGGGGAGGTGGTGGCAACCTTAACCTATCAAAGAAGTGTGTGTGTGTTTCTAAAAGTCTTTCCATAGCCATCTAGCTCCTTCTTCTTCTGGAGTCAGTTTCATCGGTTTCTGAATATTTGAATACCGTAAACTAAATTTTATAGTAGACTCAATACCATTGTATACTAACTCTGCTTGTAGTAACTCTGTACTGAGAGGTAAATACGGTATTTATATAAATCACTGTGTTAGAGTTTTCTATGCAGTAACTATTCGTATCCATTGTTCTTCCTACTGACTAAATTACGAGCGTTAAAAATCTTTTAACTAATAGAAAACCTCAATATTTCTGAAAATTTCATTCAGAGGACATCCACCACCACTAGAACTAGAGTTATCTTTACATTAAATATTTAGTCATTTGAGTGTTGCGAAACAGTAGCAATCCCGGCCTTGGCTTTCCCTGAAAATAATTTCAGAAGGTTCAAAATTGTGGGAAATTTTCAATATTGATACTTTATAAACTATTAATGTGTTTGAAAGCCTCCAGCTTATAAAACAGATTTCTTTATTGTTTACCTCTATTATATTTCCAAATCAAACGGGAGACAATTATCTTAAGTGAGTGCAGGATATCCGAAGTAATTCTAAAATTATTTTTCATGCCAGTTGCTCTTTTGTTCTGAAGTTCACATAATTTCAATTCTGTCAACTTAATTCAATTCGAACAAAACAAACAACATCAATAAAGTTAAGTAATCGAAAAACAACATTAATTAGAGAAATTACAGAAGGGCTTTCAATTTCACAAAATTGTTAACATAAAAAAAACTCGAAATGATTTAGGCTTTTATGGAACTTTCTTGAACTTACAAAGCAATGCCACTAAAAGAGGAATTTTTGTCCTGAAGTAATTCGACATAAAAGGAAGGAACTACCCCAACTGATGCAATACAAAGGGCCGTTAATATTTTTCTTAGAAAATCCCAAGGACCATAATGGGGAGTATACGTACACGTGTAGTGCAATTTGTTAAAACAGGGCTTCCGTAGAACTTCCTTAGTTACACGCATAAGAAATTCCCATTCTGAATTGAAGGCATTCCTTTGATGTTAAAACTCAAGGCAATTACTGTTGCTGTTTTCTTTCCATGCTTTTCAATTACCAAAATAAACTCAATTTTTTTATTTATTTATTGAATTTAATTTATCTGGACTTTTACCTAAGAAATAGGTTTTGTGATTGAATTAATGTATCACTAATTTCCCAATTCTTCTTTTTCGCAAAACGAATGAATGAATGAATCCCAATGAGTGCTCTTATAATGATTTTGATTTGATTTTTGTTATAAGCTTCAGGGGGAGAACACAAGCCAAGAAATTGGTATATTTCTTTTACCTTGTTTCACTTTTAACACGTTGGCTGCCATGTGTTCCACGGGTGATGCACACTTGAAAGCTCTCTTAAAACAAATGGATTTTAACACATAATACTCTCACGAATGCTTTTATGCTAATTGTGGCAGTCAACGTGTTACAGCCTATGAATTTGACCTCCGAAGATATTTCGTTTTTATATAATTGCGCTGAAAATTTAATGGCTTCCAGATGGAAGCAGATATTTCTGACAATTAACAAAGGACAACTATAAGGATTATTCAATAGAATGGCTGGATAAGCTGAACAGTATGGTCAACCTTAGTATCCATAGTTCTATTAAAGAAGACAAAGTCTGGGTACAGGATCAAAGCTACAACATGTTGCAATGAAACGTTTTGAAAAACTTTTGAAGAAAATGAAGCGTCGTCTTCTAATATAAGTAATGTGGTCTAACTATTCGTGGTCTAAGATGGAAGGAGCAGAAAAAGCACAGTGATTATTTTTCGATACATTTTCCCTTTATTTCAACACATTTTACACATCTTTTAATAAGTGCTTTAATACCATAAAAATCTGAAGTCTGAAGATTTGTCTTCAAAATATTGCCTACTCGCCTCATGGACGACGGAGAGTTAAACTTCCTTCCCCGCAAATCTGATTTTAGTTTCTCAAATAAAAAATAGTCACATGGAGCCAAGTCTGGTTTGTAAGGTGGATGATAAAATTACTCAAAACCACATTCCTTAACAGCATACCTTCAGTATCCCAGAAAACTGTTGCCATCACCTTTCTGTTACTCTGTCTGACCGTCGCTTTTTTCAGCACTGGTTCTCTGAGCGATGTCACTCCATTGAATTCCTTTGAACAGGATCATGGTAAAGAACCATAGTTTCATCCCCTGTTACAATGCTATAGAGAACACTGTTTACGTCGTCTTCACAAAACTCCAAAAATTTCTAGCTATTCACAACTCGTCGTACTTTCTGCACTGAGGAAAGAATTGGTGGTACCCATCTTGCGCTGATTTTTGTCATACCTTAATGCTCATGAAGAATCCGGAGGACACGATTTCATTGGCCTTTAACCACCTGTCCGTCAAAACAACTTTCTCGACCAAATCCATGTTATCTTGCCCTCCTCATTTTTAATTGATTCCAATCCATTTTCACTTTTCTAGGCAAGATCATTCCCTTTTTGAATCACTATTTCAAACTGTTTGAGAATACTATCCCGGCAAGGGCTTTCATACCATCAAAACTTCAATCAAAACCTTCACGGTCACGATTACTTGGACCGCACTACGTATATAGGTCCAATTCCGCATTTGATTTTTAGCTAGAGTTAAGTTTACTAATTTCGAGTTTAATTTTCTTTTTCAGCTGTTCGTAATTCCCTTAATTTTATGTTACATTTCACAGTTACTCTTACATTTTAGTTTTAAATTAAGTAAATTAAGCTAATTCCAGCGGGAATAGGACAAAGTTTTCGTATCAATGTATTAAATAAATAAACTATAAATTCCCTCTCCCCTTGGAAGTGGCTCTGTAACCCCTCACCCTTCCCATTAAATTTCAATTATGATTTGTTTTGACGAGATCTTTATCTGAGTCACTTGCCATAATTTGTGACTGTATTAGTATGATGATGGGCGAGATATAATGACGGACTGCTTACGTTACGATTTGTATGGACATAAAAGTAGTGTGGCTACAGGAATGGAAAATCGACTGTTGAATACATTTTCACCGCACGCAAAAGTTCGCTGGAATTCTGGTAACACAACCTCTCACTCCACCCCAAAATTCCACTCTTAACTACTAACTATTTAACTTTAGTTGTGAAAAGGGTAAATACGTATACATATATATATATTTTCTACATTAAATCATCCCCTCCACGCTATTAAACATGAAACTTTGGGGGATAAATTTCTTTGGCAGCGCAGGCATCCACAAAGGGTTTTTAAAAGATCCGCACTTAAAGGAATGCAAATGACTAAATATATTGTTTACAGGTTAAATGATACATGCATAAATGTTTAGTTGAAGTGTAATGCCGGGATAAGGTTTAAGCAGGACCACCTCTCACATCATCCGTTTTACGTGGCTTGCTCGAAGGGGGATTCACCCAGTAGCCTGGCATCGGAAAGAAAAGTTTCATCGTTTACAAAGAGATATTTTGGATGGATTATGAGGATTGTAGAACCAAAACTTTTAGTTATTTATATTTTTAGTGTCTGTTTCCTTTACGAAAATATTTGGAATCCCACGCGAACAAAGTTGCGGATAGTTATTACCGGATAGCTTTTCAAGTAAAAAGCTAACTAGAAGTTTTAGTTTCTGTAAACCCCTTTTCAGCTACGCTTTTTATATAGAGAGATTGTTTTTTACTTCAAACAGATACAAGTGCAAGAAACTTGTAAATCCCGTAAAAAGAATATTTTACAGGATATCGCGCCATGTATTCAAAATTAGGCTTTTGCTTTCAATTATAGCCATATGATTTTTTTCTGGGACTTTTGTTTGCATTACGATTTACTTTATTGATGCAAAGTGAGTAGAATTGAAAAATTAATTAAAGACTATTAAAATTTAATACGGCAATGTGGCCACTCAAACAAATATATTCACGGTCCGATAGTTTTTTAATATGCTCCCATAAAGCGGAATAATTTTTGAGTTTTTATATTTTCGTAATAAAAGGAAAAATTAATGTAGTTATTTACGTAGTTATTACTAACATTATTTCAACAAATCGTTAACCAGTACGATACTTTCGGCTAAATGAAATATTGGCAATGGATGAAATTAATTAACATCAGAAACGGGAATTATATACTCTTTGGAAATATATAAATTTTTGGAATTAATTCTCCTATGTAACATTTAGTTGCTTCAATTTTTTACTTGATTTTTGAGGCCCATTTTATGGCTTTTTCTGGGCTATGGATTTTGCATTAACATTAATTAAGGCGCACATTGAAATAAATGGAAAATTGGAGAAAATTAAATTTGACCAAATGAATCGTAATTTTTTATATGTATATTTTTGAGGGTTAAATAAAATATAGACCCACTTCATACACATTTCACCTGGATCAGTGTTGCTTCGGAAATGTGTTTAAAGTGTTTAAGCTTCTAAAATCTTTTGATAAGCAAACAATAAGAAACAATTGCGCAACACTTCGATTTGGTCAGCTTGTCTTCTAGAAGGAAAAATAAAAAATAAAAAGTCAGTTTTGAGGATATTGAAAAATGCATCCTTAACGACAATTTAAGGGATAAGCCGGGATACAATATGTATTCTGTGTTAAGTTTAGACTTCAACTTGTGAGGGTAGCATGGAGATGTGCAAGGGTTCAAGCACTAAATAACAAAAGTCAAAGCCAGCACTGTCCTAATAAATACTAGAAATGTCCACCTTTCAAGATAATATATAATCCATAAAGAAGTTATTTTCTGTCTCAGTATTTACGTCCAGCTTGTGGACTATTGCCTAAATATAAAATTACGTGGTTTTATCCTTCTTTATAGGATATTCGGAGGCTAAGAGTTGGCAGGACATCAGTCCAGTCTGATGTTCGGTGGCATTTGATGGCTACTTTTAAGTTTCGATGCCATCTTTCGATCAACCCCTTTGCCTGTGGATGGTAACTTGTTGTGCGCCAATGATAGCATCCCAATAATTTTGATAGGATTTCTTCAAATTTTCGTCCTTTATTACAGGTACATCGGATTTTGGCTACTTAAACCACTAAAATGCTCTACCTACTGATTGCGCCTTTTGGTCGCCTTTTTGGCATCGACTGATCTTGGCCCTTTGATAATGTAGGCATTGTCTGACCATTTCAGGTGTTCTTCATAAATGGCCAGAAAAATCGTTTAGTGCTAAACTTTATAGTTGATTTCGCGCCTAGATGGAACAGATTATGTATTTCTTCGAAAAATTTCTTCCTGAAGTTAGGCTGAATATGTGCTCGCATTTATCCGGTCGATATTTCACAATACAACTTCTTGGATGCTCTTGATAACTGCAGCACCTTTATTTTAAAGCATTCGTTTTGCTGTAGTTGATAAAGTCCGTGGTTATTGGAATTGGTTTGGATTAGCTGGACACCCGTTAAATAGATTTCACTTAAGCTGTCGTTGCGTTCCCATTAGTCTTCCCACATAGACACCATTCTTTATTATTTTTCCTGTTCATGTGTAAAGGACTATCCTAGTTGCTGTCGAATGGGCGACAGATGACCTGCTCCATGCAGTATGCGAATTCCGTTTTGGCTGGACACCACTAAGCGCCCATTTCCATCAAAAATTATAAATTTGAGTTACAATTGTAGACGAAAAGGCGTTCTGATTTATCTTCACTCGAGTCTTTCAATTCAGATTGAAATTTTATTTATATTAAATTTGCATAATGGACTGTAATTTCTTGCTGTCCGATCAAATTTGTTGTGGTATCAATAGATGTTTGGTGCTCTGCGTTGAAGTAAAATTTACGTTGTGTGAAGTCGATTCAGTGAGTTCTCATTACCTCTGCAGCGGCTTTGGTTGGCACGAAGTAACGAACAAATGTACACTACCATGCATTACCAACATCAATGAATTTTAACACAGGGATGTTATTGGAAATTCATGTATTACTCTTTGGTACATTATTCTTTTATTGGTTCATTGATGGAAGCGTTTCTTTTAAGTATTGAACTTTTACTGCCGTTCTAATTTGTTCCTTTGTACTCATAAAGTTATGAAAACTTTCGCTCGAAATTAAGAGACCAAACACGATTAAAACGCAAATTTTTCTATCACCATACCTTCTGCATTACCTTGTCATCAATAGTCTCTGTTACCCATACCGGTGGTCGAGTGGGATGAGGTGCAAGTCAGCGCATTTACTCCTCTATTGGTGTGGGATCAAATCCTCCACACGGCGCGCGCGACGGAAAATCTTGGTACCAGTAGTTAAGACAATTTCTACTGACGAGAATTGTGCTTGCGAAGCCACAGTAACTTCATGCCAAAAAAATTGTGGCTCACTTGCAACATTTGTCAGGTTAATTTGCCAATCTTCCTCTTCCTTAATTTCTCTCTGCCTAAACTGCGCTGTGTTGCATCATAGGGTTGCCCCCTGAGCTTAGACAATACCTTAAAAAAACAAACTCTTACAATTTGCATTACTATGTCATTGATGATAGCGATTTCTGTTATTCTTCCTACTGGACTTGGCTGACCTGGACGATTAATTCGACGATCTGTGTTTCAAGAGTGTTTTTTGTGTAGAATAAGGATTATATCGGTGCCGTTTGTTGTGGCTCTACATCTGCTTTACCTGACTCCATATGGAGGAGCCTATAATACTACTCGTCAAATTCTTAAAATATCCCGCAATTATAAAATATATAAATTTAATGGATTAAATAGATAGATTGATAAGATCTGGGTGCTTAAGGTTGTTTATATAGAGTCAACGATAGTATCAAGAAGCTAAACTTCCAATGGCTTCAAGAATTGTTCATATATCAGAAATTGGGAACAGTAAGTTTGCAATTACTGCTTATAGGAGCAGCGAATTGGTGAAGGCGATTAAATGAGATCCTAACCATAGCATTATTGCTTGATATTATTGCCCTTAATTCAACATTTTCCAAACGATTTTTGGATTTTGGCAAATTTTGCAATATTTCGCAAACTAATTTCAGAAATTCAAAAGCGATAATTTTACCCAAACTTATTTCGGAATTTTAAATACAATTACATTTTTGAAAGATAAATTGATAATACCGATTTTTGAAAATGAGAAAACACAGAACATTTTGAATGCAGATATATACACAAATTACATATAAACCAGCTTCAGAATTTTCTATTTTGGTTTACTCAATAATCCATCCTTTCTTTCTATTTTACGAGGAATAAGAAGAAGAAAATAATCTTGATTTAGCAAAATGTCACAATAAAACAGAAAACAAAGAAAACATTATATTATGTATTTATCCTTTACTGATTAGTTTAGAGCTATACAAATGTATTTACAACATTGCTATCAATAGAACATAAACAATTGTTCCACCCTTCACCTCCCACAAAATGTACAGTTGCTTCAAGCGCTTCTATTACCCCCTACTCTGTGGTTCATCCATCATAATTTATTACTTCAAGATACCAATCTGCAGAATACCCATACCAATCGCACTCATTTATGTTTAATGGGCCTAAGCGATGAAGTGAGGTTTGAGTTACAGGAGCTCTGTTTTCCACTAAAACGTAGGACTAAAACTAATATGTATCTTTAAAGCTATTAAACGGATATTTCGAGAATTTGACTGTGAGGCTAGTCCACACTATAGCAGTAGGAAAATTAAGTAAAGCTTCTGATACAATCAATGCTGATGAAGTGGAAGGACAAATTTAGACTTAAGCAAAAAGTGTTTGTAGCAGTTGCTTTACTTCCACCAATATTTCATTAAATATTGTAACTGCCTTGAAAGCAAGCATGTTTTTTCCAATGGGTTAATCTAATTAAGAATTTGTACTGGAGCCATGTAAAATTAGTACCCAAGAACAAACATTTATGCTATCAAAACATAATATATGAAAATTTTGCTGTTGAAAATAAACAATTAAGTCCCCATCTATAGTACACCGATAAAACCCTTGCATAAGTTTTTCAGATCATGTGAACATCATCTTTATAATGAATGCTAGGTGTTCTATAGAAACCTCATGAGACACCATGCTCAGGATCAGAGGATGTGAATGGCCCTCTCTTACTAAAGATAAAATC
>QYTT01083510.1:0-14842 GCA_006980735.1 Dasypogon diadema
TTCTTTTTATTTTGTTTTCTTCGCTTCATCTAGGGTATTATATAATTGGTTTAAACCAGTTTCTTGCATTGTTAAGAAGGAACGTGTAAGCGATTAAAAATGATGAAAGGCATTATACAAAACTGGTACAATTGGCCATATTACTTTTCGGTGCTACACTATATTCAATGTCTTCAACAGAAGAATATAGAACAAAACTGGTTGCAAGTATCTTATAAATTGCTTTATGGGAAACATATGTGCTTCTCTTAAACGAATTTCAGACTTCATGGGAACATGTCTATACGAAAGTAAAGAATATGAGGTCGACGTATATTATAAGCTACCAAATAGATGTGGTAGATTTACCTGTTATGATGATGGGTCAATGATCACTTCGGGGTATGGAATATGTATTGAGAAATGCAAGATTTTAGTATTTTTTAGGTGTGCATCGGAGAGAGTAGCGGGTTGTGTGCAAATTGATTACGTAAATTCCTCTCCTCCATATGGTGACTGCTGTGCGAGACACTATATTTTATTTACATCCTATAGATTTTTTTCACATTTTTTCGAATTTACATTCTATACTAGTTTTTGTCGTGTTTAGTTGAACAACGAATGAAATCATTTCTTTCTCATTTTCGTTTTCTCTATATAAAATATAAAGTCCTGCTCTGAAGTTTTTAGTTATATTCAAGATTTTAGAGAGTTACGATCTAAGGTTTTAAGATATGAAGCTGTTCGCAGTATTACTTATCAGTGCCACGTTATGTTCAGTATCCTCTGCTGCAAGTTACTTTACAAGACCGATTGCAAGTACCTTATAAATTATTTTACAATAAGCACGGGTGTTTCTCTTATATAAAATTCAGACTTCACGGGAGCATGTTTATATGAAGGCGAAGAATACGACGTAGGCCATTATCAGGATCCGGCCGGATGCGGTGAATTTAGCTGCAACAGTGATGGAAGCATGGGCTTCAATTCGTGTGGAATATGTGTTGTGTAGTGCAAAATTAAAATACTTGTTTTTAGGTGTGGAGTAACGTCTGTAGATGACTGTGAGCAAGGTGATTCCGTAGATCCTTCTCTCCCATATCCTAAGTGCTGTGAGAGCCACTTTACTTGTACTGACGCCAATGGATTTAAATATGATATTATTAATTAATAAAATAAAGGGATAAAAAATTGAGTATTATCTTATGTATGCAAAGAACAGATATCCTTTTTTCAGCACCATCTACCACAGGTTACTGCAGATAGTGGAGTGGCCTGCAGATTTGCAATATGATATATATATAAATAAGCAGTTGGGAGCAATTCACTACTTCTTTTTATTTTGTTTTCTTCGCTTCATCTAGGGTATTATATAATTGGTTTAAACCGGTTTCTTGCTTTCTTAAGAAGGAATGTGTAAACGATTAAAAGTGATGAAAGACATTATACAAAATTGGTGCAATACTCATGAGGAATATCTTAAGATTTAAAATTTATAAATATGGATCAATGATCATTTCGGGGAATGGAATATGTATGCGTTGCGTGATGCATAATCAACTGATCAGTTTGTCATGTAGTATATACTGATTATCTTCTTCTTACGACTGCTTTATAGTTGCCAATCAAGTGCTCATATATTTCTGGTGCAGAGCAAAAGCGACACATTTCTGTCTCGATCTTTCTCATTTTCTTAATGTGATATCTCACGACGAAACGGAGCTCTAGTTTCTTAAAAAGAAGGAAGTCACTTTGTCTTTTGAAATGTTAATAAACCTTTTCGTTTAATGTAGTCCTTGAGTTTCAGTAAAGGGAGTGCTGTTATTTCTGCCAATCTTTAAGATGTCTTTAAAATATCATTTTCAGAGATTACGTTTGGCTAGATCGGCATCTACATATGATTAACGTTGTTCTTCTTGGATAGATGTCTAAGAAATCGGCGGCAATCCCAGGGAAGCTTAGATTTTACGCTATAAGATTTGAGTGCCTTGAGGGCAGCTTAAGTGTCTGAAAGTATGCAGATATTGGATCATTAGATGTATCTGCGCTTGTAAATGTTGGAATATAGTGGGCATAGAATCTAAGGCTTTTGGACTGTTGGGACTATATACGCCAAATGCCACTTCTTTCTTTGGTTTCAGATCGATTCCCATACCATACCGGCAAATCTTGTGGGGAGGATGGTTCGCTGCCACGTCAGCTAAGTACTACGTCGAAAGGCCGTTTGAAGTCCAGGTTAATTGTGATTATAGCGAATGTTGTGGTCATTGTACCTAGATTTATCTTATTAATTTCCCACTAATCCCAGTTTAAATGGCCTACTTCTTTGCTTTGCAACCAGATAGAGCTTTCTAGAGTAGGAATGGATATAAAACTCATCGTTACGGGCAGTTTCTTGATATAGGTAAATAGGTAGTAATGTGCCATATCTTAAGCATGGGATCAATCCATTTAACCGTGACCCCTATTCAATAGCTGCTTTTTGATTGTATCGTGAACGTTGTCCACAGAGATCAGAACCTCCTCTTAGACGGAAAAAATGGGATCTTACGTTTCAAATTTTAATGAGTGTGTTTCAAATTTTTAAAATATTTACTGAATCGAAGACTGATACTATAGAGAAAAATTTCTTTATCTGATTGGAAGATTCTCCTGATATTTTAGAAATTTGTATTCGTAAATTAATTATCGCAACAGATCGAGCTAGTGTAATATCGACTGATAAATACGACCCCTGGACTCAGTAATTTAGTTGAGGGAGAAATATATCGAAGGTCACTCTTTGCACAAAACAAATCATGTGATTTTCTAGCTATATATTTTTATTGGTGAACTTATTTCTTTCATTATAGCCACAGTAATATAACTAGAAATTTTTGCAATCTTAAGTATTGAAGGTAAATATTAAATTCAACTTAAACTATTATTTAATCACTGTAGGGACTTATTTCTTTCACGATCTCGTTTCCTTCCTTGTCCTTGCAGATGAACTTTTGCTTACAACAATGTGGGAATGGTTGAGAAACATCAACTAAATCACCGCTTTTACAGCCATCAACAGAGATTGGTGAGCAGCTGTTAAATGAAAACAAAAGATACAATAAAATTATACAAGGATATTATATACCACAAATATGTATTACGTTTGGTGTATCATGGATCTATCCACATTACAAAAGACAGCGATACACTGATCCTGGAAATCATTCTTCCCTTCAGCTAGCTCCTTTCCATCATATATACATTTTCCAGGATTTTCTGAAAAAAACACACAAAATTTCATTAGAGATTGGAATTTTTCCTACTTATTTTTCACTTACTTGGATCCGCAGGTATTATCGTTTCTGCAGAGAAACTTGCAGCGAACACACTGCAAACTATCAACAGGAAAACAGTAGTCCTCATGCTTATTGAAGATATTAATCGAAAGATCGGGAAACAATGAAGTAACCAGCAGAGCAATACTTTGAATATATAGACAAATAAAATCACAGTTTGCTCTTTCCAGGTGAGGTCTAATTTTGAAGGTCGCTGATCACAAGTGACTTTGATAGTAGTTTTTTTTGCTAAGAGCACGTTCAAAAACACAGCTGTAGTTGACTATAGCTATTTGTAGTTAATTATCGTCGTTTAAAGACACAAGTAGCTGACTATTTTGACAGCCTCAACGTCGGTCATAAACTCACGATAGTTGACTGTATAGCCAACTATTCTTGACTATGTCCAAAAGCTCGAATTATCATAGCTAACGCACACAAATAAAGTGTGGTGACAGTGTCAATCGTAAACAAAGTTTAATGGAAGTAACAGTTTAATGCGCTTTACGCTTTCTCTCAATATCTAGAGCTCCGCTGTTTTCCATTTGTCTATTAAATTCGAATGAAAATAATACTACAAGATAAAAAAAAACTTTAATTTGTGACTCTTACTAACAATTCTAACTATTTCCTGACTACAACTAGTTCAAGAAAACAATCTCATATAGCTATGATATAACTTTGCCAATAGTCAGAGTTAACTACAGCTATAACTATAGCTACTTTCTTGAACGCACTTAGGTGATTTCAGGTGATAAATGGTCTTTTGTTTTATTACTTCAATTTTATCACAATTACTCTCTAGAACTATTCACATTTATTAATTTTGTAAAGAGCACTTGAGTATTGTTGTGTAACAATCCAAATAAAGATAAACTTTGCTGAGAAATTTTTTCACAAGAAAAGTTTTCTTGAAATTTAGAGTAGTGATCCACTACTAACTGGAAGAACCGGACTTGATCAATGCTACTTCTCGTTTGGGCTACGCCGAGAGCTTTATGAAAACAAATTAATGGAATTTTTCTAAAGATGGACACCTACATATTTATGCGTTGCGCAGAATGTAATTTGGGTAAATATTACGATTGTTGACTTTTTTTTTACAAATACAATTTGTTTACTTAAGTACTTAAGTATGATTGAATCATGCATGGTCTGTTGATTCACACGGAAATATAATTTCATGAACAATGAAATCAATTATTTTAAAGATGTGAACAAAATAACATCGGTAATATTTGTACACCGGAGAAAATCTTTGTTGATGAAAGATTTCTTGGTAAATACAAAATATGAATGGAGTTTTCGTTAATGGATCATCTACTACAATAAACAAGTGATCGATCTTCTGCTACAGAGTCTGTTATAAAATTTGCACTGGATTTTAAATTCATGTGTAAATACCGGAAATAATTAAAAAAATAATAATTAAAAAAATAAAAAACACTGTAGAGTCCGCTGCAGATTTAGTTTATTTTAAGAAGCGAGAGCGTTCATCCCAAACAATGGAGAAAGTTCAACTGCCTAGCCGAAGTCATATCGTCCATTACCGCCTCTGTTGACACTACCAATAATAGTTACTCATATTTTAACTCATATTTTTATCCGGTGCCTGAGTAGATGCCGCTTCCGTGTGCAATGGAAGCGGAGTTTATTCATCCCTATTTCCAAAAAATCATCATCCGGATCTTTATCAAACGAGTTTCGATCCGTCAGCGGTTTTTGATATCTTGTGGAAGTTTTCGAAAGAATCTTGGATATGCAAAGTATGGCCCACATCTCCAAAAATGGCTAATACTGTCTATTGGCAGTCGGGATTGAGTTCTCTTGACTGTTGTGAAGAGTAATTTTAAAGGAATCTCAGATATACACTCAATAATAATTGTTTGATGATCCTTGGATTGTTTGCCTTCAGTAAATCCTTTGATTCTACAAGTCACTACAAACTCTTGTTGAAACTTTGCACCAAAATTTGGTATTTCCTCATCTGTTATTCGTTTGATTGGCAACTTCTAACGTGATCACAGTCAGTTTGTTAGAGTAGAGAACATGATATCATCTTTAAAATTTCTTAAACTGGGTGTACCTCAAGGATCTATAATTAGCCCACTTCTTTTCTGCCTCTATATAAATGATATACCTGATGTTTTGTTGATTGCGTCTATGCACATTTATTGTACCTACACACATTTATCTCAGCCTAACAATCGTCTTAATAGAAGACTACCTCACTAGGCTTAACGATGATATCCAGCGTATTTATAATTGAACAGCAGAAAACAGTTTGGTTATTAATATGGCCTTCTCGTATATAAGAATGTAGTTGATGCAAATGTCTTGCCGCCTGTGGTGGTATTCAATAAGACAAACTTTATGTCGTGGGGTCATTGAATATGTGGTTTTCGAATTTTCCGACTACCCTTGGGATTTCCGTCGAGGCCAACTTTACATATTCCCCAGATACCATCAAAATATCTACGCCTATCAAATTTTATGTTTTCATTTAGTAGGAGCCACTAAAACAAAACAATATTTTATTCTTACAGAGTGTTTTTTTTGCTATACTTAATGATAGTATAGGAAGCTTTTAAAACTGCAACACCGGAACCCTAGCATAGCCGGTTACCAAAGCACTCAAAGTGAACATGATAAAATTTCTACGTTAAATGTCACACGTAAGTCATGAAATTCGTAGTAGGTTTCCTCGTTAATTGTAAATGCTGTTGTAAGTTTTCAATTATTTGTATTTTTAAAAATTTTTACTATGTACAAAGCTTATGAAAAGGTTGCTCAGAATTTCTCCCTACAATTCATAAAAAGCTTATGTGTTATATTTGCCGTAATTACATGCTGTTTAGGCAATATTGGTAGCAAACCAACAGAAGTAAAAGAACACAAAGAGAAGTTCTTGGTAAGAGATCATCTTAATTTCGATTGAATTTATATATCTAATCGAAAATATACAACTTGAAAGGTTTCTGTTATATTTGAAGATAAAAGTTCATGTATAGGTGCTTTAGTTGGTCCTTTAATCGTGGCCACATCTAATATTTGCTTGGATAAATACAGGTATCTAAATATTCCTTTGCGGGTGACCGGTTTTCTTAAAGATAGTTTTTAGTTTTTCAAGCCGAATATATAAAAATCCATGTAAAGTTTACGCTGGTGTACAAACATTTGGCAAAGATATGGGAATATGGCGGCATTGTGTGGGAATTCCGAAATATTACAAATCAGACGAGGAAGGCGAAGATAATTTTTATTATAGCGAAGCGGAGGATATCAAGCACATAGAAATTGATCTGCCATTTGATACCTATATTGTTCACAAGGCCAGTGTTGGTATACCAAACTTCGAGAAGAAGGAACAGTGCACTGTATTTGGATACAATACAGATGATAAGGTAAGTTTACAGTTATTTTTTTTTATTTTATAACACTATTTTCGAAATTTTATCTATTTTTTTACTTCGTCAAAATACCGCATACGGGAATTTCCACGTTTTCGTATACTCTCAGAGATTCTCTCTAGGATAAACTAGGATCTCTTATATGTGTCTAGAATGAACAAACAAACGTACGTTTTTTAGATCAGGGTTCCTGGTAAGTCTTCGATGAATAGAAAGCTTCAGATATGTGACTCATTCTCAGAATTTTACGGTCGTTCCCCCTAAAAACGGAGTTTTAAGATTGAATTTTCATCCTTTTGTTAAGGGAACTATTATTGTCTTTTCCAGGTTCATTCCTTTTCTTTGTCTCTCTTTATAAGAATAATTAGGTCATCTACATGATAGTAGACCGCCCTCCTGCTTTTTGTGTAAATACCAGCCCCACATTTCTATATAATTTGGGATATACCCAAAAGCATAACTAGCCTTAAGAAGTTTGATTAATATAAGTCTTAGCTCATTTGTCCTTTGCTGCAACAGTGCTCGGAATCTGCCACCTCCTCATGGGGACTTGTATGCTTTGCAGGAACCAGAAGCCCAATTTATTCTTATTTCGTACGAAGAGACTTTTGATTTCGGTGTGAAGGTATAGTTCCATGGGGTGTATCTTCGGTATTATCAATTACTCCGCATTGATGATGACGACTGTGAATAAATATCTTGGTAGTCGGAATCACAGGAGGATTTAGAATACGTCGTCTTGAATACTGAGTTTAATTTCTAGCACATCGTAAGGTATGTGCGAAGTTGATCTTCATCCGGGATGAAAAGGAACGCACTAACTAATAACTAGTTTGCGCTTTTGCGTTAATATCAGATAACTTTGCTTCTATTATTATAAAAATTGCCGATCTCAAGTGGGTTATAAATAGATCTTGTGAAAATGCCAATATCTACATAAGCTAGTAAGCTAGTACTTGGTTAGGCTAGGTTAAAATTTCCTAATCTTTTCTTCCTTAAAATTTCCTGTTGTGTACATTATGGGGTTGTTCCTGAAAAATTGTCAAATAACGCTTCTAATTATGTATTATGGATTATTTATTATGGACTAGTATTAATTTGTGAAACTTTTTAAATTAATTACAGGATTCTAAAAGAGATTCCCCAGTAAAGACAACATCAACGGCACCTCCCGGAAAAGAGGAGGCTTCTGATAAACGTAAACGTCAAGATACGAGTTCGAGCGATGCTGATAAAACTAAAGTAAAGAATTCGAACGATACCAATAGGGTTCTTCTACAAAATACTGCTATAATCTTACCACTGAAAGAGTGTAAGGAAACTTACAGGGAATATATGGATGATATTCTGCCAAAAGGACAATTTTGTGTTGGTGAGTGTGTAATATAATCAATAATCAACATTTTTTCTAGAAAGAAACAAAAATATTAAACTGGCTTATTTTAGCGGAAGGCGGTATAAAAGACAAAGGAAGAATTTTGATTTGTGATGGAAAAGTAGTAGGAGTGGTTGCTGATGATATAATTATAACTTATACAGAAGATGGCATCATTTTTGCGTATACTAAAGTTAAGGCGGGATCATTACGTGTTGGGCCCAGTTGTGTCTTGATATTAATTTCATTATTTTATTATGCGTGTGAAATCGCGAGCGTACCTTTTAAGCAATGTCGAAAATTATTCTAGTGTATATAATACAAATGATATTCAGAATATGTTATTAAAACAGCATTATACTATGAAATTTGAATGTAGTAACCAATCTCTTAGTACCCTGCTCTACTTATGGTGAAGGACGAAATAGAAATAGAGAACTATAAATTGAAGAACTGCGTCACACGTTTTGGAGCCATTTTTTTTATTATTGTTGGAATCTTTTGATATTCGATTTCTTCTGTGTATGAGTATTAATTTTCTTCTCTCTTAGTTGTGTTTTACAAAAAGATATTATCTTTTTCTGGGTTAGTACCCCTCATAGCAATTATGAACTACCAAAGTTCCAATTTGGTCACCACAAAAAAATGAAAAATAATTCACGAAAAAAACAATTCATAAACTGAGATAAGACAAACAATGGAAACTGAGGAGGTTAGAATTAGCGCGACTATTCACTACAAGCCATGTATGGTACTTACTTAAGTGTTTTCCTCGGTGAATTGAATCAGTACTTAAATTTAGTTTTAAGTAAAGCAAGAAGAAATTAAAGAGTCATAATATAGCTTCTGAAATAAATTTAATGAACACATATCCCTTCAAGATTTTAAGCACATATGAGTGTATAAATCACTTTCGAGATTTCTGCCTCCAAATACTTTTGTTAGTTACTTATTCAAAAAAATGGAAAACCAAACATTGGATCTTCCGTAAATGTTTTGCTAAGATAATGTGGCTATCCGAATACATTATCAGGTGGTGCTATCTTAGTATACTCAATTCCATATTCATCTTTGCAATGATAATAACTCTGACAACACTTTGGATAAGGACGTGACGCATCTACCCATTTACCCTTGGTGCAGCCCGCCTCGTACCGTGATATACAACTGAAACGAACCCATACTGATTAGAAAGTTTTAAATTCAAAGTTGAACAATACTCTATTAATCGAGTTGATCCATCCTCATGGCATTCAAATAGACTACAATCATTTGGGAAATTATAAGTGCCTACTTCGTATTCTTCACCATCAAATAAACACGCGCCAGTAAAATCTTAAAATTTTAGAATATTTAGATACTACAAATTGACTAATTCATTATTTATAAAATACTTGCAACTGGTGGTGACATATATACTGCAGAAAAACATTTCGAACAAAATGAACAGAAAAGTAGTAGAAAAATTAGTATTTTCATCGCAATAATGTTACAAAAACTGTCGAGCTGTGCAATCCTTTAGAACACTGTCGATCCGATTGTATATTGACCTGAGACTGAATTAATGCAGTGATCACCAAATTGCGGAAGATAGAAAAATCTGAAAGGTAAATTAATATCCATCGCAAATTATTTTGAACAAGTATTTACACTTTTTTGAAACTATGTTACACGCCTTTTAAAGATAATTCGCAGGAGAAAACTATTCTGTTGCACAATTCGAACTTTTCATTGCTTTAAAAACCTTCAAAGCTGATTTGTGTCTTTAGCACTGATCACATTAACTTACTACCTGTTCAGGTATCACTTCCACTTTTATTTACTGTGAGAGAACCCAGTGAACAACTTAAACTTAGCATAATATTCCCACATTTATATAGCATTTATATAGCGTTCAAACTAATAATCAAAGAAAAAATTGGATCAGTTCTTAGAATTCATTTCCAAAAAAATTATTTTTCCATGGAAATTCATCTTCTGAAAGCACATTGATTTATGCTGCTGAAAAAAGAACCAGTTATACAAGATCTTCCAGTTGATATGGCGCTAAAAGCTGTTTGCTTTAACAGGTGTCTGCCCGTACTGCGGAACCTTTTAATTCAGAAAGATTCCAACCTCTACGTCCACTCAAATGGCGTACAGTACACATTTTATTGGGTAAAGCTTTGTAATTCGGAATTTGTTACTACGCTGTAAAAAAATTAATGGAGAAAGTTCATATCTCAAAATGGCAAAAAATTTCCAAATCTCTACGGAGTATTATAGGGCCTTAACCTAAGAGATGCTCCTACTTCCTACTAATATTATAAATGTGAAAGTTAGTATGTTTGGATGTTTGAATGTTTGTTACAATCACGCAAAAACGGCTGAACGGATTTGAATAAGATAGTTTATAACCTGGATTAACACATGGGATTTATCCTTTATGGAGTTAAATAATAATCGCTGATTTAATGCACCTATTAAGGGTCATAGTCACAGATGAGAGAACTCAGTTTCTTAAAAAATATTGTAATGACTTCCAATCGAAGATTTTTTATCAGCAGAGAAATCTCGACCATTGATAGACGGTGGCGAATTTTGAAACAGGGACACGATGAATATGAACAACTGACTTCATTTTGATATAGAAAAATGAATGCAAACTGAAGCGATTTAAGTTAAGATTACTATTTCCTGCAGGTGATACATGGTATCTTAACAATTTTGCTCAGTACTTAACTCTATATTTTATTAAAAGTTTATTGAAAAGAATGACAAAGGAGTGTTAATCATAACTTTGGTTTTTCCACAGTTCGAAATTATACTAATATATCATCTGATGGTGCTATTTTAGTATACTCAATTCCATATTCATCTTTGCAATGATAATACCATTGACAACACTTTGGATAAGGACGGGTCGCATCTACATAAGCACCTTTGGTACACCCTTCTTCTCCCCAAGCACCACAACTGAAAAAATGCATACTGATTAGAATGTTCTAATTTCAAACGTTGAGTAATACCCTGTTGATGAAGTTGACCCACCCTCAAAGCATTCAAGTCGAGAACAATTTGGTAAGTCGTAGATGCCTACTTCGTATTCTTCATTGTCCACTACGCACGCATCAGAAAAATCTTAAAATTGTATAATATTTAGACACAACGTATTGACTACTCATTATTTGTGATATACTTCTATTCATTATTTGTTCTAAAGTTGCAAATTGGAGGGATGCACTTCGCCAAGAAAAACATTCTGATGTAAGCGAATATATTGCTAGTAGAAAAATTAGCACTTTCATCTTAGTAGGGGTGTTTTAAAAGCTATCAGGCCGTGTAGTCCTTCAGAATTTTGTTGATTGTATATTTACATAAGATCTGAAACCAGTTTGAAGAAGTATTTATGGTCAGTGTGTGGCACTTTTATCTAAACTACAACGCAATTGTCTAAAACAGTGTACACTTTTTTAATTTCAACAAACTAAGGTAGTACGTCTATATGTATATCATATTTCACTTACAAGGAGTAACACTTTTCTACTGCAAAATGTTGGTCTCTGGTTACTTCACAAACTTTAAAATTTGATGTGCGACTTTAACACTGATCATGCCGACTTGCCAAGGCTGTTGAACACCGCTTGCACTTTTACTTACTGGGAAAGAACTAGATGAACTCAACCTGATATTCCTACATGGCATATATATATAATCTTTCATCTCAACTTCAGCAAACCACTTCCGCTGACACCCAGAATATTGCTTTAGTTTTTTTATCATCGCCGAATATGTGACTGCTGAATGGAATTAGGTATGCAAAATCTTTGCAGTGAATATGACGCCAAGACCTGTTTATTTTAATAGATGCCAGCACCGCCTTTAAATCTTTGAAAATGATTCCGTACTCTACATTTCATTTAAATGACGTACACTTTAGAATGGGAATTTTTGTAGGTAGTACGAAGGATACTAAACACTATAAAACTCTGCAATTCGAAAGTTGTTGCGACCCTATAGCAAATTAGTGGAAAAAAAGTTTTAAAATTTTAAAAGCTTATTGCAAAAAAAATTACTGGTTCATTCCTCAAAATATTAACAAATTGCCACACCTTGACCTTTCATATTTTATCAAAGTTAGAATTGTCGGCATCCGTAGAGGGCTTTGGTATTGACATTCCCTATCTCTATTTTCGTTAAACGCTTACCTGCTCTTTCGAAAGTTACCGTTAAAAGAACTGATTTTACTACCATATGACTTGTAACAGGATCTTGGCTTGCAAAATTTTGGGATTCCCTACAGCTAGCGATAAATATTAAAAAGTAGGAACCCGAAACCACGGTAGAACCGTTATTATACAGCCAATAGAGGTTCGAATAATAATGTCAATATTCAAGACGATACAACAATGGTCTGAAAATCACCTTATGTTAGAAACTCTCCAAATTTTCACCTGTAAATCGTTCGATCCAGTAATGAATCTCACATCTAAGGTCTCTACTCTACTATACTCTAAATACTTAAATTAGATGTTAAAATAAAGTTACGGTCCACTAGCTTGCGGATCTCTGCTGATGAGCGAGCACTGATCACACGAACTTACTACCTGTATATGGATAACATGGCAGTTAATGCTAAACTTATCGAGCTGCTTACAACTAAGATAGAAATAATACGCTGAATAATGCAATTGAAAGAGAGGTCTCCGGTCAAAATTACCGGCTTAGTAGGTTTAGTGTTAAAGTATTAAGCTAGCGATAAAATAGGCTATGACAAGCCACATTGCATTGAGGCGTCCGAAAATCGATTTTAGAGCTAATCGTTTCGTTACAAATGAGTTTAACTGGTTCGGTGCCAATCACGCCTATAATCGTGAAGCTTTTAAGCTCTCTGTCACTAAATGTATTTTTGCATATATTTTTCTCAAGAAAGCTTTCCTGTTTTGGACTTTGTTCAACGCGGACAATGCAGTACCTCCTGTCTCTGCCCAAAAGAGATAGAAAGTAGTAGGGTCCGGGAGTTGGTAATAGTTAGATAGACAATTATGGATGTGGTTCATTACCGTTCGAGTAGGTACTGGGATTCCTAAGTTTGATTCATGTATTGATGGCTGAATGGTGGCTTTATTCTGCTTCTTTATTTCCTTTTTTCTTTATTTTATTAACCACACGGGTATTCAGCTAGTAATCCACTAAAAACACAATCCAAAAACACTAGATGACTATTTTATGGAGTTAAATAATAATCGCTGGTTTAATGCACCTGTTAAGCGTCATAGTCACAGATGAGAGAATTCATTAATTTCTTGAAAAATATTGCAATGACTTCAAATCAGCAGAGAAATGAACTTGAACCATCGACTTCGTTTTGAAGTAGAAAAATTAATGCAAACTAAAACGATTTAAGTTAGGATTACTATTTCCTGCAGGTCGTATACATTACTCAGTGCTATATTTTATTAAAAATTTATTCAAAAGAATAACAAAAAAGTGCTAATCATAACTTTGGTTTTCCCATAGTTCAAAATTATCCCGATACTTTATCAGTTGGTGCTATTTTAGTATATTCAATTCCATATTCATCTTTGCAATGATAATACCATTGACAACACTTTGGATAAGGACGTGACACATCTACATAAGCACCTATGGTACACCCTTCTACTCCCCAAGAACCACAACTGAAAAGATGCATACTGATTAGAAGGTTCTAATTTCAAACGTTGAGTAATACCCCGTTGTTCGAGTTGACCCATCCTCATTGCATTCAAATTGAGAACAATTTCGTAAGTCGTAGATGCCTACTTCGTATTCTTCATTGTTCAATAAGCATGTACCAGAAAAATCTTAAAATTGTATAATATTTAGACGCAACGTATTGGCTATTCATTATTTGTGATATACTTGCAACTGGGTGGGTAAAAGTTACCCAAGAAAAACATTTTGATATAAGCAAACATATTGCTAGAAGAAAAATTAGCACTTTCATCTTAGTAGGCGTGTTTTAAGAGCTATCAGGCCATGTAGTCCTCCAGAATTTTGTTGATTGTATATTTACATAACATCTGAAACCAGTTTGAAGAAGTATTTATGGTCAGCGTATGCCACTTTTATCTAAACTACAATGGAATTGTCTAAAACAGTGTACACTTTTTTAATTTCAACAAACTAAGGTAGTACGTCTTCTAAAAATATCATAATTCACTTACAAGGAATAACACTTTTCTACTGCAAAATGTTGGTCTCTTGTTACATCACAAACTTTAAAATTTGATGTGCGACTTTAACACTGATCATGCCGACTTGCCAAGGCTGTTCAACACCGCTTGCACTTTTACTTACTGGGAAGGAACTCGATGAACTCAACCTGATATTTCTACATCGTACATATATATATATATATCTTTCATCTCAACTTCAGCAAATCATTTCCGCTGAAACCCAGAATATTGCTTTAGTTTTTTTATCATCGCCGAACATGTGACTGCTGAGTGAAATCAGGTATGCAAAATCTTTCCAGTGAATATGACGCCAAAAGCTGCTTAACGATAGGGTGCCGGGCACACATAATTTAAGCGCCGAAGGCAGCCTATGGATAAGTAACAAGGGCTTGAATGAGAAGGATGAAAGCCTAATCCTGAGGTCACTATCTGGTGCAACCAGCTGCCAAGAAATCAGTAGGATGATCGAAGGATAAATAAAATCCAGGAAGATTAAATACAACAATTTTCTGGTCAAAATTCTCATCAACTTAGACGACATCAGTATAATACGAGTATAAT
>QYTT01083511.1:0-11080 GCA_006980735.1 Dasypogon diadema
TTCGAAAATTTCAATTCTAATATGGAAATTTGTTCTATGGATTTATGGAGTTATGGAGATTAAATTAGATTTTTCCATATACTTTCTGATCGTTGTAGTAAAGAATCCTACAAGATTTATTCGGTTCTTTATTCTTATTGTTATACCAATTGTATTTATAAGTTTACTTATTACACCACAAAATGTAAACCCAATATTGGGCTTGTTTCAACAGAAACTGAATCAAACTTAATCCCATAAGAAACATCGCTCCTAATTAAAGCAGTGCCAGAATTTGATATAGTCCCACAGCAAAAAGCCTAACAAGAGTGATAGAAAGCAATAATTGTCGTAATTAATTCAAATTCGCACAACATTAACAATAATAAGCAATTAAAATTGAGAAAATTTAAAATGTTATCATTACGCCTCTGGAGACGAATAAAACCATCAATTTCGCGAAGGAAATGATGTTTTTCCCCCCCAAGACACTGCCTGAGCTGAAAATGTAATTGCCCGAAAGGCAAAACTTAACGCTAAGAAAATGTTATCGTATCTACGTTAAAGCACAGCTAAAGCCAAACTCATACCTGATGAATGGGATACAGAAACACCTCAAAGTACGTCACCCTCTGTGTTAAATTCGCTTTGTTGTCAATCCAAAATTAAAATCCATTAGAGGATGGTGGATAGAGTGTGTGACGATGGAGGTGATTACAATTCACGATCCAACAAGCTATTCGCACATTTTAACTGTGCCAGGAAGGATGAATGGTTTCCCTATAAATTCGGCTTTTGTTATCCTTCCCAGTAAAGCCGAGCACTGAGCATTAAGTAAACAACACCCAAAATAGCACACGATGATTTCTCCAATAATTCTGATTACTTCCGAACGTCGGAGTATACCGCAACAGTAGCGGGGGCAACAAAAACACCACCACCACCAACAACAACAACAACAAAAACAAACCCACACAAATATTATATGGCTGCAATGAAAATCAGATGGAACACCTCGATACGACACTATTATCAACACTCTATTAATTCCAGATGAACTGGATATTCTATATTCTGGTGGACACTACTTAATGCCAGCAGAGACGGTGGGGGTTAACGCCCCAGCACAACCAAAGAACAATTGAATATGCTTTGGTTTGGTTCAACAAGAATTTCCGGCAACACACTGAATCCACTACTGCAAAAAAGTATACTACTTGCCTCGGCAAATTGTCGCAGAGATCGGCGAATGTAACGACTGGAGTCCACACCGACGACTAATGGTAAGCTTTCACGGCCCCAAAGTCGAGAAAATTGTTCTATGAGTCCACGAGGTTTTTGTGCTAAGCCAGAACGGGTCCACTGTATAGTGGTTGAGATGGAGAACGTATTCCAAAATTTCCCAACATCTGACACTGGAAATAGGTTGTATGAAATTTTCACGGAAACCACTTCCAGGCATGAAAAACATTGCAACAGGTGGTCAACACCGTGTCGGGGAGAAAAGCTCCAAAGTGGGAAAGATCCTGAGAGGAAAAGCTTTGATTTATGTTAATTGACATCCGTGTAAGGCCCTTAACTGACTAATGTCGTACTAAAGAAAAATTTTCAACGGAAGTTTGGAGAGGGTGGATTGAAGGGTGGGGGAGGAGGGAATGGGACAAGCAAGGAGTTGGGGAGATGGGAGTAATTGGAAAGTGGTAAGGGTGAAAAAGTGCCTTACCTTTATGACTTCTGACTTTTCTTATCGACCAAATGTCAGAGGTGATATCGGTTTTATTGTACCTGGGCGGTTCGATTTGTCGTCTTTTATTTTCTCATTTTAATTACGGAAGGATTGCTGATTGTAGATGGGATTTTTATTGAGGAAATTTCTCGAATTTGTTGTAGTTAGCTG
The DNA here is from genome assembly GCA_006980735.1 of Dasypogon diadema. Taxonomy (NCBI): domain Eukaryota; kingdom Metazoa; phylum Arthropoda; class Insecta; order Diptera; family Asilidae; genus Dasypogon; species Dasypogon diadema. Next base: position 1,877 of record QYTT01083511.1, read on the forward strand.
GGAAGGGGTTGAATTTTGATTGATTTTTAAAAGATAAGCCCTTTTAAAGGGTTCATTCTCCACAGCAATAGAAAATCCTGAAATATGGGAATATTTAAAAAAATAACATTTTTTCTAATGTGGACAAGTTATCAACATCAGGATGAACTGCACAAATATTTCAAAATTTCGTATCAGAAAAATAGGGAAACGTTCTAAGTTACATATTCTATATTGTAGGCTCCAGTATTGTCAAGCTGTAATTACTGATACAAAGAAACCAATTAGCTGGAAAGCTCTGCCAACGATCTACTCTATTCTTAAAAGCCAGTGGTGGATACTCCTTCTGATTCTCGACCAGTCAGTATTATTTAATTTTTAGCAAAGGTTCTGAAGAGGTACATCCAATTTATAAATTTTATTGAAAATGACAATAAACTGAGTGGATGGCAATCCATCTTCTGCCGTCGAAGTAATAACGAATTTCATAGTTAATCGATTTCAACCGGTTCGAATTAATGAGTCTTATTCAGTTCTTCTGCCGCAGTTCCAAGGCATACCTCAGGATTCTACTTAGAGACCACTCATTTTTAGAGTGTAGACGATTTTCTGATGGTTTGACTTATTATTCACGTCGTTCGAACAGTATGACGACTCTCCAGTTTATACAACATGTGCATAACATTATCTGTATCAACTTCAGAATATCCATGAGAGCCACTGCCAGAAATCTCCAGGTGATCAAGGACACAATCTGCACTGTGATACATGATGATACTCAATATAGGGCGTATATAACAATGAAAAGGTAGTTAATATCAGTGCAAATAAAAGAATAACAGCTGCTCCCAACAAAACGATTACTGAACAAGATGAAACATTCTGTTCTGGCTTCTTTCGATAGCTAAAAATTTGGACGAGGATCAAAAGGTAAACAAGATATCCCTCGTGTTATGTACACTAAATTCCCCGCAAATGTGATGACTTTAGAAGAGGCGAATAGAGAAGGACATCACATGCCACCGTAGGATTTCTTCGTCGAAGTTAAACTTCCTTCCCCACAATTCTGATTTTAGTTTAGCAAATTAAAAATAGTCACTTGGGGCCAAGTCTAGACTGTAAGGCGGATGATTCAATTTCTCGAATCCACATTTCTTAACAGCAGTCTTCGTAATAGCAGCAGTGTGTTTTATCGTGTAAGAGCAGTACATGTTTTCTCTCCTTTTCTCAACAATAGTTTTATATAACTTTCGTAGATGTTCAGCATAACATGTGGCATTTACAACGATATTACATTCCTTAAAGTCCAGCAGGAAAATACCTTTAGTATCTCAGATAACTGGTGTCATGAATTTTCAGGTGCTTTATGTGACTTTTGCTTTTTTCGGCTCTCGTTCTTCGGGGCGATGACACTCCATTGAATTTCTTTTGGAGAAAAGATTATGGTAAAGAACCATATTTTCATCCCCTGTCACAATCGTATAGAGAACATTGTCTACGTCGTTTATACATAACTCCAAAAATTGCTGCCAGCACTCAACTCGCCGTACTTTCTGCACTGAGGAAAGAGTTCACAGTAGGTACCCATGTTATGGTGATTTTAGTCATACCCAAATGCTCATGAAGAATCTGGAGGACACTTGTTTTTGATATACCAGTTTGTTCTGCGATTTTCTTGGCCTTTAACCACCGGCTAAATTGACCAAATACACGTTATGCTGGCCTCCACAGCGAGGGTCATCTTCAATTGACTCCCGTCCCCAGCGAAAAATCTTTCATCAATGTTTAACCATCGAAAATGATGGTAAAGATTCTCCATATACATGATCCATCCGCTCTTCGATCTCAGTCGGCGTTTATCCGTTTTTATTACAGCACGATATTCAATTTTGGGCATTTTCACTTTTCTAGGCAAGATCACTTCGCTTTTCGAATCACTATTTGAAGCTGTTTGAGAATATTGTGTATGAAAGCCAGTAAATTTTGTGAGTATCCCTTTAGTTAACTTCTCTCTGTGAGTTAAATTGAGTTGAATTTTCGAATACTTCATTACAGAATGAACTGTTATAAAATAAACTTAACTGTTATAAAATAGAACAGAATTTCGTAATTTCGTTTGCTGTAATAAACATGAAGTCAGCTCACCATAAGAGATTTACAATAAAGCAAAAGAGCTAACGATAAATTTCATCAGCAAACAAAATATTTTTGCTTTCCGCTGGGATGAAAATTCTTTCGAACTAATTGAAATGAATAAAGACCCATAAATTGCAGCAACTTTATCGCCTCCCAGCAGAATTAAAATTTTCCTAAAGACCTAATAGCGAAAAAAAGGCAAATTATTTTCCAGTGAAAAATTACTTCCATTCATGCATAATTCTTTCCTCCTTAGCATAAAACTACCTCAAGAAAAGGAACAAAATGACCATCTGTGTGCGGTTAAATAATTGAAACATGACCTAAAAATCCATCCGCTCATTGCGTTCCTCATAAAGACGACTACGACGTGGTCGTGGTTGGGCGAGCGAACAAGTACTTTCCGGGGAATATTTCGAGTTTAAATTATTACAGACCTCCTAAGCTACAATAAATCCCGCGTGGAGTGGAGGCCGGGTACGCCATATTGTGCAAACAAGGATCCAGAGCCTGACTGCTGTGTAACATTACCTGATTCCTATAAACAAACCATTCAGAAGGACCTTGTAGACTCGGCAAACACTCAAAATATTTATCCCTTTTTTTCTCTCCTTGTTCCTCATTTTTCCGTTCCCAGGCAACTTTTACAACTTCATACAGAGCCAGAAAGTCTGTGAGGCCTTATTTCTCCCTTAACAATAACCCAATATCTAACCGGCAAGCGGTTACACAGCAAACGAGGAAGGCTACAAATTAGAATCGGGGTAAAGTGAAGTTCAAACAGACAATCTCAACATCACTTCAGTTTTCCTGGCCGGGTTCTGTTGGGACCGAAAAATAGGTCGGTAGATTCAAGCCTCCGGGGTATATATCCATATAAAACTGGGTTGGGTCGGGCTGGGCTTAGACTTTGGGCTGGAAAAAATAGTTAAGTCAGAACGGAACAGAACAGAACAGAACAGAACAGTGAACTTATTTCATATGTCTACTCTTGTTGGGAGGCTTTCACTTTTGAGGGGTAGAAATGGTGGTCGTACATCCTATGCCGAATTATTATAAATTGGGGAGCCCTTACCGCAGTCAATGACATGCTCAATTTCCATAACGATCTGTCGAAGGTCTGAAAACAGTTTTTACATAATTTATGCAAAAAATGTAATTCGAAGGATACAAAAGAAACGAATTTATTGAAATATTTCGTGGTAGTTCATGAATCTAGTGGAAATTTCACTCCGAATGTGTTTGCGTTTACGTTTACGTTTGTTTCCCAGAATGAGGTTTGAATGAGTCTGCAGAGCAGAGAGAAGATTCAATTTAAAGTGTGAAGTGAAAAGGATGAGTTTAATCCTTGGCAGAAAATGTGCTGAGAGGAGTGCTTTTTTTTGTGTGGACTAATTCACTTTTGTCACTGAACGATTGAACTAGTTCTGGGGATTAAGCATTTTTTTTGGAGAATGATTTTCTGATGGAAGAAGAGCATAGGACAGGATATCGTTAGTGAGACTTAAATGGTCTTTAAAGGAGTTCAACTAGTCACTATGTTTTACATTTATCATACATTGCCCAATTTTATCAGCTACTAAAATTTTCACTAAAATCCTTGAATCATTTCTTAGCAATTTTTCAAGCTTGTAAGTGCTACGAAACCCAAACACGAATCTAATTTTAGGTGGCAGTCAATTGTTTATACAAGTAGGTCATCGATTAGAAAAAAATCACCAACAAACTCAAGAAAAAATTCACTTCATAATTCATAATGCCTTATAAACTTCTCTCCCATCTCTGTTCCCTCTTCTACCCTGCCTTCATTAAAAGTATTTTGACGACGAAACTTTTCAAAAGCAAAAAAAAAAAAAATCTAAAAACTTCCTAACAAAGTGGTCCCAACCAGTTCCATCTCTCTAAACAGCACAATAACTAAGAATCAGAAGAAGTATACAGACGTAGCTGATGAGCGTCCGCAACAAGTACATTAACCAATTAAGGATGCTTTTCCTTTGACTCAGATCCAAGAAAGATTGTGCAGTCCCGCAGAAAACAGTCCCAATAAGAAAGTTTTCGGAAATTAGTTACTTGGACTGATGCTGCTGCTGCTGCTACTGCTATTGTTGCTGCTGCTGCTGGTGGTATTACTACCATACCACCATCATCGCTACCATCAGTCGAGTACTTTTTGCTACTGTTGAACCCATTTTATTAGTCCAACAGCAGATATCAATTTTCCTAATGACAATCGCCCACTTTCCCAATTCAATCGAAGGAAACTTTTGTCAGGATGATGATTAAATGGAACTCTGGAAAAAAAAGCAATATGAACGGAAGAAAAAAAAACTCTGTGAACTCTTCTTTTTCTGTGGGATCTGCCACTTCGATTTTCAGCTTAGCGAAAAGTTTCTCGTCAGAGATCTCGGATACTTTCACGTATTCGCTATTAAAGGAATTTTCGTTCAGCCTTTAATAGGAAACTTTTATAAGACTGATTAGCGTGCTATTAAGGACAAGTGGATGGTGTTGAAGATTGTATTAAAATCTCGAAAAACTTTAGTTTACGAAATTATTCCAGAGAAGAGGGAAATTGAAAAAGTAAAAGAGCAGTTTGATGTCGTATCAATATGTCAATATTTGTGATCAAGCAATCTATCATACGAATTAGTTGTGACACAGCTTTGAATGGCTTCTATTGAAGAAATTGTGCATTTATTCAGCTGGGAAAATATTCATTAGTCTGGACAGTTCATTCCTATGTCCTCCTCTTGATCATATAATAGAAAACAACTCAAACTTATCTAAAACTCTGATATACTTCAGTTGCGTCAGGTAGAAGGAGCCTTCAAGTTCAGATTATTCCATGTTAAGTGGAGTCCAGGATAAGCATTTTAATCTCATTGTATAAAATTTTTGCTGGATTAATTCTTTTTAGGACATTTTCAAATCCAGGACGTATAACAGTTATCTGCTCCTACTATTACTGCAATTGGTAAAAGCAACAATTTGTAGCACAACCTCTGTCTTTCTCCAACTTTTTGGAATATTCTCAAATTCAAAGATTTAATAGTTAGGCTTATAATTAATTCTGTTATACATACGTTAACCCAATGGTATAACTATAACAAATACATTTCAATAGGAATAGTCATAAAAATATTTTGCTGATTTATAAAGTTTCCACTAATTTCTATTCAATTTAAATTGTTCAAATTGTAGGCTACCATTTACGTACGTAATAACTGTTCTAATTTCGTCTCCCTAGCAAGTATAACTATAATCAGTTTATTTTAACAAAATAACAACTACGGCAAAACTTTTGTTTATCACTTTATTATCAACAGCTTAAATTTTAGGTTTTTGCAAGTAATAAGTGTTATATACGCTATAACTTGTATAAATGTAACTAGTTTATTTTGATGAGAAAAGATTTGTTGGTTTATGTTCCAAATATATATGACTTTTTTTATTTTGATTTTGTTTTGAAACTGTTAGACAAATATTTGTGTAAGAAGAAACTGTCCTAAATGTCCGTAAATTTTTCGAAGAAATATGATGGCAGTTAGTGATTTATAAGTGTATTTAAAATCTACAAAATACGAAGATTCAGGTCTTCCTCTAAGGAGCATCCGAGAACGAAAGTTAAATAAGCAGATATGTGGCTTTTGCAAAGTAGTGTAGCAAACATAAAGATTCAGTGCAGCTGAGAAACAGGCTGCTCTATAAGGCTCAATCCCAGATCCATTTAAGTTCTACGTTCAGCTGGCATACACAATTTTCAATCAAATCGATTGAGCACAGGCATCAATCACAAGGCCGGGAGGGCTATTAATAAATAGGCAAAAAAAGAAGTGGGCCGAGTATGGAGCCTTGAGGTACATCGTAGTGGACGATCTTAGATTCGGAGATCAAATTATTTGCCGTCACTTTTGATTAGGTTAACAGTTAAAGAAGATAATAAGAATATTCTTTAGAGCTTGACAAATAGTTTAGTTATCATTATCAACGGCAGCATAGATATCTGATGATACGTTTGATGTGTAGTGAGCGGAATCTCGGAAACAGGTTCTTAATGTACAAGATAAACCTCACAGCTTATAGCCGATGTGGTGGAGCAAAAGGACAACTTACATGATTATTAAAAGTCAACAGCAGTGTCATGGAAGAAAGCCATCATTCCCAAAAAAAAGTCCGCTCATTGCTGAACATGGAAATTACGATTAAAAGTTAATTACGCCGCGATTTTTTAGGACTAGTTCTCCTCTGTTTTTGGCGATATATCAACAAAAACAAACCAAAGGCTTCAAAGATGTATAAAAGCTAGAAATTATAAAAACTTTCCAACTTCATTAATCTTAGACTTCATTACTTTTCTTTCCATTCGAATTCGAGCCACTGCTAAAGAAAAAACACATTCAACACTATGAAAAGTAATGACTGGAACGTCACACCTAATTACACTTCGAAAAATAAGAAGGCAACATGTCATTTTCATCCAACCAATTTGGCATTACCCTCCTCTCTGAACTGAATTCAAAAGACTATAGGATATCCCCTTATCTGAGCAACACAATCTCATGATGCGGTCACCAGAGATTTTCATGATACCAATGTCAATTTATTTTCATTTTACTGTCAAGAAATGTTCTACATTTTCTGAAGTTGTAGAAGCCATTCCCTCAGTCACATTTGACCCGTTTGTTTGGTAAAAGTGCCCCAAAATCCGCACATTCCTGTCTTCCTCCATGAAGCAAGCACGTCAGCAATCACTTGATATGGTTTTCAGAATCTCTAGTACGGGAATTTATTTTTAACTCAATTTCTATGTGAATGCAGGAATTTCTACCAAAAATTTGAATTGCTGGCAGAAGTTGCAATATGAAAAATTCCGACATTCTCACGGGAATTAGATGATACCGACCGGGTCCCACAGGGTTATACTTTTTCATCGAAATTACTCTCTGTACAGGTCTTTTCTGAAAATCATCATCGTCCTGTGCATATACATAATACCCAATCCATCCGTATCACTTCAGCAATCTATCGAAATTTAGTAATAAAGATTCAGTGGAGGGAAATCGAAATTAACCAAACCCCAGCACCTGCCTGCAACTTCTACAGTCAATTTAATGAACCTGAAGGTCCTTTGAAAGGAAGGGCTTTATCAGAACACCTTTATAGGATGAAAATCATACTGAAAGACGCTTTCAAAAATGTTCTTTCATTCGGCTCTTGAGCTAAGGAGGGTACGTTTACATTGCTCCACGTTTGATATTTTTACGAATTCTGAAAGTGACGACGATCCATACAAAATTTCCCCACCTTAAGCGGTGCGAATGAATGCCGGAATGTGTGCTTGCAACACTTCAAGTTAAGCTGTTTGAATGGCTTCTCCAGTCTGAAACGTGATTTGATTGCGAATTTTCTGTCTTTTCACACTGGAATTACATTCTGAACCTTTTAAGGTTAATAACGATAAAAGGGAAATCGAAATGTCTCTTTGAAATGTTAACGAAAGATTTTCCCATTCGTAGTCAATTGAACGTTCTCTTGGGCGCGCTTACAATTTGTTGCAGGAACGGAACGAATTGCTCCTAAAGGTGTTATCTCTACAAGGTATTCATTAGCTTTTTAAGGTCTTATTACGTGGAATTTAATCTACTAAAATCAACTTTGTTTACATCAAAAGGAGGGATGTTAAGTGCCTCGAGTGTGGTGGTTTCAGTGCACGAAACACCAACATCCAACATAGAGGCAAGTAAGCATGAGAAGCAATTACGAGCCTCAAGTCTCATAAAAGGCGTGTTATATCTGCTTTTAATCTCGCATTAAGTTCCTTCCTTTTCGTTCTGCACCGGTAGGAATTGTTGTGCATTGCAAACTAATTTTTAGCTTTAGGGGGTTTGGTAACCGGTGCTCATAAAAAACAGGAGAAAATTCACTGGAGTTATGGAGAATATTGTATAGTGCCCCATTCCTTTAAAATCCAAAGACCATATTACCAGCTACATAAGAGTCTCTTTCAGTCGAACTGTACGGAATAAGTATGTAAACAGTACTTGACGGAGTTCTTCAATCCGGCCGGAAGGACCAGAAAAATATTGAGATTAAATTTGCTTAGCGTTTTTATGAAAGTAGTCATTAATTTGGTTGCTAGGAAATGAAAGAAAAGTTATACAAGACTAAACCACTTCTCATTCCTTCAACTGAAAATCGTTTCAAGAATTTCAGTTTCTGGTTGGAAGGACCAAAAATGGCTCAGACTTTTAATTATGGTACTATGTAGAAATTTATGGTGTATGTAGATATCTGGTAGTTATTTCCCGACAATATAGTAGAAGCAATGCTATAGAAAGAGAACAAATAGATGAAAATGTCGCATTAAAAGGTCGATCTTGAAAGTTTTTGATCCTTGAACTCTAAGAGATGCGTGAGTCCTTATGACGTGAAGGAAAAGTCTAACCTGAAATAATGTGATAAACGGTTCCAATCTAGTGTCTTGCTGCGACAGAGGAGTGCTTTGGTTAGGAATCCAATACAAGATTGTTCATTGATCTGGGTACCTCCCTCATAAAAAGAAACTTCCTACAAAGAAGTCGTCGCTTTTGTACTTGTACTTGAATTTCAGTTGCTCTACCGTCCGCCCATCGGTTGTATACAAAGGGTGTATGCTTGGCGTCATCCCTGCCATCTCCACAATACGAGCACATCGGTGCGTCGGCCGTGCCAACTTTATGGAGGTAGTGCCAGAAGAAGTCGTGTCCATTCAGAATCAGAATCAGATGGTAATTCACTTCGCCGTGTCGATTCACGCTGTTGATTGTTTACCCGGCCGACGATATGTCCAAACAATTGTTTTGTTCAATACCATATTATTGTGATATACTAATTTCAGACTGTTTCCGAAAATGAGACCTTTTCGTTGGGAATAAAAGTTGAGTAAAATATCCAAATTAAACAAATTTAGCGACCCTTTCATAAAAAAAAGTAAAGATCAATATAATCTCGACAAATATCATCTTGCGTTCCGAAGGTCTCAATTTTTGGCTTTCCTTTTTAATTGTTTAATCTCTAGAAGGACTTTACAGGCCTAAGAACCTTTTT